>KN470584.1:0-12783 GCA_000787095.1 Periophthalmodon schlosseri | reverse complement strand
CTTTCCCATCGACAGCTACAGAGGTTCTCTTTTCTGAGTAGGTTCTGATTCTTGGCAATATGCACAAGTACTCACCATTTCTTTAATCTCAGTGCTTTATGATTCCCTGATGTCCATCATGAATGCGCTGTTGTGGCTCTATTAAGGTACATTCACACTGAATGTACCTTAATACGTTCAGATAATACTCTCTCTCTCTGTGTGTGTGTTTTATAAGATCCTTTGAATATTGCATATAGTTAACGCACTTCTTTCTCAGAGGGCAGCGAGTCTAAATATATCCCTATAGAATCAAAAACTCCAGAAGCAAAAAAGATGAAATGAGGATTGAAGACCTGACGCTAATCCATCACGTTTATATAAGCAACCCCTTCTAACTAGAAAATGTTTATATGGAAAAACATAATGAAAGAACAAAACATTCATGACTTAGCCTGCGCCTCCTCTGTGTCCTGTTCGAGAATTTACACAGTCTTTCATTTAATTCCATCAGGTCCATTAAGTTTAAATTCTGTTCCATGATTGCCATACATATTTATCTTCAAGACATGGAAATAACCCTGCAAATAGGGCGGCCAAGCTGTGCTCCCTGAGACCGATGTCCCCGCCCAGTACCAAAGTCCCCCGGGCCATACTGTGAGCCGTGGGCCATTCACAAAGAATATTATATGTACAGGTGTAGCGGCTCCAGGTGAGTTATCTCCCCACTCCATGATGGACCGGGTCAGCGTGGAGAGTTCTCCCTATGCCGCCCGTGATGCACCGGCCCACCTCTCTCCTGCATACAACCAACACTAAATCAAGTGCTCTATAGCACACAGCTCCAGCAGGACATTTGCTTGTAAACTTGCACTGTATTGTAAAATTATCCAGTAGTATCCCATTCAACTATCGTTTGCAAACTGTCCGTGTGCGTTGTTTAAAGTCCCAACATCCACCACTATGTGGCAACAGCAGTTCCTAGTAGGCAGCCATTACCAAAGCCCCCTTCTCCTGGAGCGACCGTACAGAAGCTGGGGAGGGCGAGCCGCCCTCCAGTGAGCCTACCGCCTCTGACTGCTTGATGTTAAATAAGAGTAGACAAGACCACAGACCAGGGAGCATCCACAATCCAACACGACCTCTTGACCACACCTCTTCTCCCATCTTTGGTTTGGCTCTGGCTGCGCAGTACCCAATTCTCTGCCTGTGAGGCCCCAGGAAGCGCAGGGCTTCACCAGGCGAAATTCACACCGTTTTTCAAGAACTTCAAGTCAGTAAGCTTGGCATAAAGCTGGACATTGGAATTGGACCGGGGCGCCACTGGGGTGTCTCTTGTGAAGGAGTCGTTGAAGAGAAAAGCCGCTCTGACTGCAGCAGGAAGGGCTTGGCACTCACACGGTGAGCCATGCACTGCAGAGAACTTCAGTGGAAAAGGAAGATCTGCATGTCTGGGACTTCACTGTAAAAAGGTGTACTAAAAAATGGTATCAAAAACTTTGGAAAAAATGGTGAAGGGTTACACAGGGGCTCAAGGAGCATTGCATCAACCCACCTTAAAGCACGGGCTGATATGGGGGCACTTTTGGTGAAAAGCTTCTTATCTTGAGAAGATTCATGGACTGGATGAACAACTTGAGGCCATTAGGAGGAAGAAAGAGATATTGCAGCTGGAAATACAAATTGTAGCAGCTGAGGAGAAGCTTGCAACACTAAAGTTCAATAAGTTGAAGCAGGGCTCCTCACGTAAAGCTGCCCATGTAAAGGAGGTTAAAGTGGATCTAACAACACAGGAGCAGCCACCACCTTCACCTTCTCAAGCTGTGGACATTTTGGATGTTGACACTTGGCCAGATCCACCAATGGTCAATTTACAATCATTATGTTCTGGACAGACTATTGATCAAGTTAGTGACCACACAGGGGCCGGTGTGTGCGACTCTGACTCTGGTATCACTATAGCTCAGTTGGAACCAGACTCTAGTTCTGACTTGTCTGAGGACAATCAACCGGACATTCTGTCTCCTCAAACTGAGTCCGATGAGGATTTGCTGGACTTGACAGTAAAACCAGTGAGCCTGTAACTGTGAAGTCTGACTCTGAGCGTAATCATGTACAGGATAAAATAGTCTTTCCACATTTGTATGTTCATCTTGCTTCTGCCAAAATATATTTGAACTGGTCTGAGGTCCACAGTAGAGTGAAATGTTCTTTCTGTTCTTTCAGAATGGAAAGTCATGCATTGACCAGGTGCTTTGACAAAGCTCTGCAGCTGTTCTTTTTGAAACCCAAGAAAATATACAAGGATAAAAGATGGAAATGGATATTTTAAATATTTGATACCTTGATTGACTGATGCCTTTATGAATTAACTTGAACTGGTGGATTATGGAAATTTGGATGTTATTGTGAAGAAACTAATGTACATCAATTTAATATGGGTCTTACTGTTTGAAAGAATTGTAATTGTGTTCCATTCTGTGTCACCCAATTAAGGGGCCGGCATGCAAGAGCCATTTTGAGGCTTTTTTGTATGTTTGCACCGCCAGACACTGTGTGGCACTGTATTTCCTGTTTGGTCTTACTAGGTGTGCCCAGGTGTGCCTATTTAAGGGCTAATTAGAGATGTGTCAGTGCTATAGAGTAGAGGCAAACAGTTTTTGAGCATGGTTGTGCTAGTGTAGAAAATGTCAATAAAGAGATTCTTCACTAAACCCATGAGTATTGGGCTCTTTAACCACGCATTCTAACACCTCTAAACTTTGTCAGTCTAGTAGCTGGTGGCACAGGGACGCTGGCTGCTAGTCACCATTTGAAGTTCTGCATCTTACAGGGTCTGGTCTTCAAAATCCAACATGGTGGGAGAAATGGGCCACATGTTCTATGTTTCATTTTCACATGCCTCTAATTCCCCTAACAGTTCTGCTATCTCTTGTGTTACAGAAGCTTGAGGATGTCTGCAACCTGCATATCAGCAAACACGAGTTCATATACTGCTGTAGGGTGGTACTGCGTAATTCTTAACAGTCTTTGACACCTCAGTTGGACAGAGTGAAGATCTTTGCTGTTTATTAGAGGGATCAGTGGTCACTCTGCAGTGTAAAGGAGTCTAGGCCATAAAGGGATCTACTGAATTTCTCGTATGCCCAGACTGCAGCGAGACACTCCTTTACGATTTGAGCATACTGTTGCTCAGCCTCCATGAGTGTTCTGGAGCAAAAGCTCACAGGTTTCAACTGACCATTGTGATCTTGGAACAATACTCCGCCTAAACCAGAACTACGTTGTTGTCGCTAACAATAGTTTTAGATTTTTTTTGGATATATTATAGAAT
Organism: Periophthalmodon schlosseri; assembly: GCA_000787095.1. Lineage (NCBI taxonomy): Eukaryota > Metazoa > Chordata > Actinopteri > Gobiiformes > Gobiidae > Periophthalmodon > Periophthalmodon schlosseri. The sequence continues at coordinate 9,470 of KN470584.1, read as the reverse complement.
GCTAGTACAGGGGACTTAGTGACGAGCTCTTTAACTCTGCTGAATGCATTTTCTTGAACAGTGTCCCAAGTCCATGTCACATTATGTTTCAGAAGGTTGTTGAGTAGTTTAATGACCTCAGAAAGGTTTGTTAAGTATCGGCCTTAGTAGTGGATCATTCCAAAGATCCTCATTAGGTCTGTAATGTCCTTTAGTGCCTCGAGTTCTGTGACTGCTTTCACTTTTGCTTTGTCTGGCCTAATGGCTTGTTCATCAATGCAATGTCCAAGGTAGTTGAGTTGAAGTTGCCACAGAAAGCATTTCTCCCGGTTTAGCTTTAGCTTCTTTCAGTGTTTTTAGAGTCCTTTGCAATCTCACCTCATGTTCCTCGGGTGTGTTTGATACATCATATATGTCTTATATATGATGTATCATATATATGTCATCTGTGTAAGCTGCTACTCTGTCATGTCCTTTTAAAGGTTCTGTCATCTCTTCCTGGAAGATTTCTGGAGCACTGGTGATCCCAAACGGTTATCTGTTGAAATGGTACCTGCCAAAGGGAGTTATAAAGGTAGTTAACTTAGCACTGTCCGGATCAGTGGTATTTGCCAAAAACCACTTGCAGGGAAAACACTTTGGCACCTGCCAGTTTGGGCAAAATGTCATCAACTGTGGGCAAGACATATTTTTCTCTTTTTACTGCTTTGTTGACTTTGAGATCAACACAGATTCTTATTTGTTCTTTGCTTGTCTTTGTCATGGGAACCATGGGTGCACACCACTCCGTTGGCTCTGAGATCACAACACGGTTGCAGTCAAGCTCTTTTTCACTTTCACTAACATAAGCACCGACACTCTCCTGGCAGTTGTCACACTGTAGGGAACTGCATCCTCCCTCAGTGATATTAAGTGACTTGATTTTCAACATACCAATGTCACTGGGGCAAAAGTCACTGGTTTGTGCAGAAGCTTTGATTTATTCCATGCACTTAATCAAGCCCATGGCAATTGCTACATTGCGGCTCAGAGGCTTTGTGGACCTCTGATCACACTGACTTTAAATCAAAATCTTTTCTCCCTTCTCATTGTGGTGGCTGTAAAACAGTTCAGCTCGTCGCCAGGACTGTCTAACTTATTTGTTGGCTTTCTCATTTTTGGTTTATAGGCAAGCTCATTAAATGTTAAAAGTGTCAGCCCCTGAATCAATTTTAAATGGGGTTAATATGATGTTCCTCTGCAGCGAACCACAGCTCAGCCCTATTTATACAAGCCTATCCCAGCAACACCGTCTGTCTCTGCTCTCTCGACCCCTGTCCCACCCCGTCTCTTGTTCATTTTTCAGACTGAAGACCTCACCATCTACAGAGAATTGGCTTGGCTAACCGCCTGAGACAGAGGCCCCATATTAAGTCTCTGCCCAGCCACCACATCTATCCATATTGTAAATAAATATCTTTATCGTATACCATTGCTGTGGCATGTGGCTAGTGAAATGTTACCTGTGAACCTTATATTGGCAGCTTTACAGTCCATGACTTTGTGGAATCTTCAACATCTGTGGTTCCTCCCAGAAAGTAAATTGGACTGCTCTCATTTTGTTATTTGGGTGTAATAACATCGTTGACCACACGGGAGCAAAATGTCCCAGGTTTTTACAACTTCTGCATTCCGCATTACGTGCTGGAAATGTGTTATTCCTTGTTATTCCTTCCTGTGTGCTGTGCTCTGCTCATGTGGTTTTCACTGGGTCTTTGTTTTTCTACTCGCGTTTGTAGGCTACTTCACTTAGACGTGCGCTGGTGTTAGGGCCTTGTTCACTTGTGTGTTTGACTTCTTTACTGAGGTTTAGTTATTTCTTTATCCAATATTCCTATGACCAATCTGTCACGGATGTTTTCTTATTTTACCTCGCCAAATGTACAGACGTCCTCCAACTCATGTAGTGTTCGGATGCATTTCTCTACGTTTCTCCAGTTCTTTGAGTGCGCTGATGATAACGAGCTCTTTCGTGAATTGTGTTCACTTTAGGCACGGAATAGTTGTCTAGTTTCTCTAAGACAATAATCGTCCTCTTCCTCCCCTTCCTCGAAGTTGAACGTCATGTACACTTGTTCAGGTTCTTTCCCGAGTGAATATAGCAGCGTATAGCAGTTTCTGGAGGTGGGAATTTTGCCATCTTCAAACGTCTTCTGACACAATGCAGTGTTATGCAAGCAACCAGATCACCAATAAAGTTTATGGGCTTTAATGTCAAACATAGCGCTACCTGGCATTACAGCGCATTGTGCACAAGCCCCGGGGTCTTAACATAGCCGCCCATTGAAGTCAATAGGCCATACTCAATGGCGCATGTCGCGAGTTTAGCCTTTAGCGGCTAGGTACATCCGGTCCTGCCCTGCCCCTGGCCCGTGCGCAGTTTAACTAACCCCATGAGACTTTGGCCGTGTCCCAATTCGACAGTTGCACGCTTCGAAGTACACGGCCGACGAGGGGTACTCCTCCGTGTAGCCGAAATGGGACAGGCCTACGCCACGGAGCGTACTGCAACCACTGTCTGTGCGCTTACGTTACGTCGCTTACGTTACGTCGCTGAAATAATTAGTTTTATTTTTTATTCTTTATTATTTAATAGAAGAAGAGTCAAGGTGTCGTCGTCGCAGCCGTTTATTTCTGTTTAGATTGAATGAAGTAAGGAATTAATCTTTCCCTTTGAATATCAATAGGCAAATATAAGGTTCGAGGTGATTTTTTTCCCCAACTGTAGCTACTACATAACTTTAACAAAATATACCTTGTTAAAACGTTATAACAGAGACAGAGGTAACCAATATAATTTTTACATTTATAGTCTAGAAACCAGAGAACACTTATTAGTTGTGCATAAAGTGGGATATTGCATAGTTTAAGGATTTGGTATTTGGGCCAGGTTTAATTTGATCTGTGGCTAAACTACTTTAATACCAGTAGAGGGCGCTGTTTACCTTCTAAGCCGTGCCAGTTCATTTCATCTTATTATTCTTATTATTCCACTTATAATTTCTAATGATAATAATGTATTATTCTTCTTCTTATTGTTTGAGAATAATTGCACACTCCTTTATTCAATGTAACTTTTTTTGTTTCCCCAAACCAGCCCAGAAGAATGTACTGCAAAATAAACCTGAGCGTGCCAGTGCTGGAAAGGTTTTTCAATCATCATGACACACGGCCTGTACATATCTTTATTCAATTTTCGGCCGCATTCGTCGGGTGCATGAAATGGGACAGGCCTTGTTGCGCCGGAAGTTACGTAAGTGCCCTTCGACGCACCCGACGCAGTGTGCATTTGGCGAATTTGGACACGGCCTTTGAGCGACAAGAGCGAGCGGAGCGGCTGTGAAGGAGGCAAGGGAGTAATAAATAAATTACAAATTATAAATGATAATGTTTATGTTTCCAGGGCAATTGTGAACCATGTTCTAAACCTGTGGCTTATTCACGACAGTTGGGCTTGTGCGCATCACTCACACGCTCGTTCATGTCGTACGACATGACCGCTCTAACCAATCAACGCTTGAGCTTAGCTAGAGCGGACATAGAGCGTAGCCCAAACTAAAGATTAAAAAGCGTTTTTTAAGACAACAGACGAAGTTTGAGCTGCGAAAAAGTTTCCACAAAATTGTACCTTTGTGAAAGCTGTAGGTGCCCTGTCAGTCCCTGTCAGCCGAACACGAGCAGTTTGTGATTACACTGCGCTCTATGAGAAAAATTCTTTCTGGGCAGGAGGGATTTTTTTTGTTGTAGTACCAATGAGTGGCCACTAATCCAACTCGAGACCATTTTAAGATAGCAATACCCTATCCGGTTATTTTAATAGATTATTATTGATTATGCATCAATCAAGTTACAGGAACACTGTTACTGTTTCCGGCGCATCACCGCTGTAGTAATCTTCATCGCAATAAAATAGTGCAATTACATTACATCATTCTCTAACCATCAGATTCTGTATATTATGAAAATAGCTTTGTCTATTGCCTATCAGGCTACACCACTGACCTACTAACATCAAACTTGGAAAAAGATGAAAGAAATCTGTTCTCACCTATAAAGGCCCAATAAACACTCATACAAAAGCAAGGCTACAATGTTAAAAAGAGCTGTTAAAATTACATTAAAAATGAACAACTGATCTGATCTGCAAATAACTAGGAAATCCCTATATCCAGGGGTGCTATACCACATAGATAAAAGCATGTTCTTTTACCAAGAATGGCAACGATCCCGTGGTCAAAAAAGGCCCATTGGTTGCACATGGCTGGTCGCCTGAGGTCAAGGTAAATTTCATCTGCTGTTTAAAAAACAGACATAAGTTGCGGAAATTGATGTGTTATTCAGGGTAATAAATATTGTGCAGTAGACTTATTTGCCACGTGGTGTCGTTTGCTTTAGCAGAACAAATCTGATCAAAATGTGTGTCGTAGGTAGCCTATTAGAATGAACAGGCAATGAAGTTACTTATAGGTTAAGGTAGACTACTTAGCAAGCCAAAGTAGTCACCACCTTTACAAATGTTTAGAAAATCTAATGCTTAATTGTTCTGGTTCACTCTCCCCTCCTCTTTCTCATGGCTGTAACTTGGATGTGTGAATGTTTGAAATGGAGGGAAACAAAAACATAGAATAAATCACGGGAGGGTTACGGAATGGAAAAATATAGAATAATCTTCTCATATAATAACCTCTTTCATGTGGGATTCTAGAGTAAAGAAATAGCGGAGCCGACTCAAGAGACATAAATGGCTTCACATCTGTAAATGGGCCTAATCAATTTGAGGACATTTCATTTGGCTCTACGTGCTACTGTAGGCTACATGCAAGATCTAAATCATATTCAGTTTTAAGCTTTTATACGCTGCTAGCTCAAAAATCATAACCCACAGCTAATGTCTTCAAGAGCAAAACGTCTCCTTTCCAGGATTGGAGTGGACTATTATGGAGACACGTGTAAATGTGCCCCCTGGTGGTCGCGCATCCAATCCTTGCATGATTAAAAAAAAAAACAAAAACAACATTGTGGGTTTGACCTACAAACTACAGCAACGTCAACCATATGATATTTTCTCTCCTTAATAATCCACGAGATTCTATGAAATCAGTAAATAGTTTTAAAGGTACACTATGTCACTTTCTGGTCTAGGGCCTCTGCTTCTTTCCATGGAGATGCTATTACTTTTCCTATTACTATTTCACAATATGGCACTGTATCTCTGTGGAGACAAACAGGTGATGTCACCAGGCCAAATAACAGGTCAGATCTGTGGAGAGGGTCCCCCCTTATGGTAATAATGTATATTTCTGAAAGTTTTTTCTAGCAATAAAAGCACTGTGATTGAATTAATGCAATAGATAAGAAATATAAGTTGAATACCATGGAAACTGGCAGGAAAGTTACCACCCAGGAAAACCACGGGCTTTCTGAGTGGATTACTATGCCAGGGTATTAATATTTATTTATATTTACATTCAAATCCTCAAAAGTAGCCACCTTTTGCTTTGTTGACAGCGCTGCAAACCCTTGACCTTTTTTCAATGATCTTCCTGATGAAGTCTCCTAAAATGGTTTTCACTTCACAGCTCTGCCTCAGGGTCAAGAAATGCCAAAAGTGCAAACCAGGGTTCAAAGCAAAGGTTGCCTTCAGTGAGGCGCTACATTGTAAATAATCATGAAAATAAAGAATAAACATAAATGAAAGTGTGTCCAAACTTTTGACTTTTATATTTAATATAGACTATTAAATGAATAAATAAACCATATATTGTTTATTTTTTGTAAAACACTCAAAACTACCAGTGTCAGTGTTTTTTTGTTTTTGTTTTTTTCAAAGAATTTGAATTACTGTTTTTATTACTGTAGAGACTGCAATTTCTTCACATACTTCCTTATGATGAATTGGTTTGGTTATTTGTTCCATAACTCAAATGTATTAATCATATATTGATTAGTTCGCGGATGTGGTCATTACAGGACTCTTCTTCAATACATTTTTTGATAAATGCAACACTGGTATCACTCCATACTTTTATAAGCTTCATTGGCAACTCTAACCCTCCAGCAATCAGCAGTAGTATTAGTGTTTATCCTCAGATGTGCTCTTCTCTCATGTCTTTGTGTTTCAAACATCAATAGACTCGTTGATGATGTATCAGGTGAACATAACAAAGGCACATATGTTCTGTTGTCCTGTTGTGTTCAGAATGGGCGCTGAAATTACAGTGTGAGAGGGCCTTAATCTGCAGAGCTCTGGCCTCATTCCAGTCATTGATTCTCATTCAAGTGAATATTGATTGTCCCCATTTGGAGATTTCAAGCCATTTACAACAGTGCCAGTCTGACAACTCCACCAAGTCACTTCACTTGAGAGAGATTTGGTAAAATACAAATACAGCCTCACCAATCATAACAACTGACATCCATTTTTCTATTCATGTGTCCTCAAATGTGTAGTGTTGATTTCAGTGCTGTGTATTTCTCCATGTACTCCAGTGCCACTAGGAGCAGTTCAGGGGATTATAAAAATGAAATAAAATCACCTCTGCATCAGAGCATTGTAATGTCTGTAAGGCTTCTCTTATTACAGAGGAAACAGGAGCTGCTATGCTGCTCAGATTTGTAACTATACTATAGTGCCATCTAGTGACAATGTGTAATGTTATCTTTACTTGCTCTATTCATTGTTCAAGAGGGGAATCTGTTGGAAACTATGATATAAATAATTAGAAATTGTGTGAATATTTTATTTTGTTTGAAGCTGATGTCACCAACATTCCCTGGGAAAGGGGGTTGCTGTGTTGTGTTTAAATCCAGTTTGTATTTTTTTCTTAACTACCTTAAAATTTAAAATCTAAAACTTAAAAAACTTTAAAACCTAAAACTTAGTTGGCATTGTTTGCTAATGTGTGCATTGTGTCACCATGGTAACTACTGAACATTCCACCATAGACATACATGCAGTACTCTCCAACGTGATGTCACTGCAAAGTAATTAGCAACAATGAATAAACTCCATTTATTCACTTGCTTCCTTGTGGGTTAATTGATAACAAGAATATTTGTATTTGATCAGACACTTTGACCGTGGTCATGTAATGTTTATTAATTTTATTACATTTTCAGTTTCATAATAGTTCATCTTTGCTAGTTACATGTCTGTACCTCTGACCCATGCTTCCAGTGGCACGTGCCACATAAACACATTAAAGACACACCTCCACCTGACAGATCCACAGTCCCAGGTGCCTGGAGATAGGAACAGACAGGGACAGATCCACCGCTTCCATATTACTCTCTAGGCCGACTGAAAGGATGTCTCGAGATTACTTTGGATTCTCCTACGTCAGGAATGCAGCCAGAAATGGCACTTCTACTTCGGTGCTTAACAACCCGGCAGATATTTCTGTCATTGTGATTTATTTTGTGGTTGTGCTGGCCGTTGGGGTCTGGGTAAGTCTGTCTGTTGATCATTCAATGTGGCCTTGTCTCTGTGAATTGTTAACTTTTTCCGAGTTTCCGTTGTGTTAGTTGCTCTTTTGTAGTGTAAAAATAAAATTAATCAAACATGTGGCGGTTCATCAGTGCATATTACCATATGTCAATTAAATGGTTGAGAAATGATGTCAGTTGATCTACTCAAATATAAGTCGATCGCCTTGGAGTGAAATTGTGCAGTCACAGGTTGCTAAGCAAGTCAAGAGCCAGCCCTTTCACAATTATTTTATTGCCCATCAGTTTAACCAGCGGAAAATGTCCGATTAAACCATAAGAAGTTTTTTTTATAAAACAAACTTCCAAAATAGATTTAATGTCACAACACTGTCTGACTGTTCTGTTTCAGGCTATGGTTCGGACCAACCGGGCCACAGTGGGTGGTTTCTTCCTGGCAGGGAGGAGTATGGTGTGGTGGCCGGTGAGTATTGATTAGAAAATTAGATCTATTACCTTAAGTGTTGAATAGCATTATGTATTTACTTTCTCAATTAGCACATATGAAAACATGAATTAATATCTGTTGCATGTGTTTATTTATAGATTGGAGCATCCCTCTTTGCCAGCAATATAGGCAGTGGTCACTTTGTGGGAATCGCAGGCACAGGTGCAGCAGCAGGTATAGCGATTGGTGGATTTGAATGGAATGTAAGTAATCTTCTGTGCTATCCAAATCAGTCACTTACACAAATGTTTTTATTACGTGTTAAAGATTTAACGACTGTGGCTTTAGGACAGACTAGAGAAATAGATAAATTATCATATAGGTCACACCATATATAGTTAACACAGATCTCCCAACTGTATCCCCACATGACCACTGAGGTTTATTGCAGGCTCTTATCGTCGTAGTCATTCTGGGATGGCTGTTTGTACCCATCTACATTAAGGCTGGGGTAAACCACAGTGCACATTTCATTTTAATAATAAAAAAAAAAAAATCATTTTACAACAAAGTGTGTTGTTTAGGTTGTGACAATGCCTGAGTATCTGAAGAAAAGATTTGGAGGCCAGCGTATCCGCATCTATCTGTCTGTGCTGTCTCTCTGCCTGTATGTGTTCACCAAGATCTCAGTAAGTCAAATTGTGTATAAAAAGTGATATTTTTCTACATGTAATATATTAAGCATTATTTTCCTATGTCTCTCTTCCAAGGCAGACATGTTCTCTGGTGCAATATTCATCAACCAGGCTCTAGGTCTGAATATCTACGTGGCTGTTATTGCGCTGCTTGCAATTACCGCGCTATACACAGTCACAGGTAAATATGTGTTTGCTTCCTATTCCATTGAACTCCTACAAACTCAACTGTATGCCGAAGTTTTCTCTGTTTTTTCTCTTTTCTCTTACCACATCCATTTGTAGAATGTGTCTTGTTTATTGGCTTTGTGTTTTTGTGGTTAATCTTCCGTGACGCTGATAAGCAGGGGCTGGCTTTTCTCTTGCTCTAATGCTTGCGCACCTGAATATTACCGTAACAGAGCAGCTATGATATAACTGTGTGCACTGAAACACAACACATTAACACACATACGTTTTAGAATTATATGTAGTACCATTAAGGCCCTGAAGGGTTTAGACCCCTTTTATGTATTATGCGGTTCATATCTTGCGAGCAGCGTTAGACAAGGCGCAGCGCATAGAGGGGTTTAGGGCATATGACCTGCAGGCGCACGCATAAGCGCGCACTCATAGCGCGCATCGAAAAAACGATTCACAGAGTGGTCTTTTGTGTAAGAGGACGCCTTCTCTTTTTATATTCAAAATCTAATGGAGAAAAATACAAAATATACGTCTTTAAATACCGTGAGCAAGTTTGCAACACTCCCCATACAGGTTATTGTATTAATCGGTTAAATTCTAATATAGAAAGAGAGACAATCAAGCCTCGTGGATTATATAACACAATGTAGATGTCTGTGTAATCCCTGTGTAAGACAAAGTTGAATCTGTCAACTGGACAA
>JACM01011993.1:0-12967 GCA_000787095.1 Periophthalmodon schlosseri | reverse complement strand
GTGTCATACTCACATTGTCAATCCACAATTAGCTGAGTTCCAGGCTATAAAGATCAAATGAGTCTTAAACAGGTTACAGTTACATTAACACAGCGGGACTTGGGATGCAGTGGGCAGGCTCCATAAAACAGTTCCCTCTCCTTCTCCTTCATCCTTGTAAACCTCTTTATCACTGCAAAAAAATCTATATCCTGGCACAGTGACGCCAGTTCAAATAAGGACACATTACTTTGTGGCCATTATTTTAATGAGCAGAGAGCACAAATGTTCAAACTTCTTAACATGCAGCTATTAAAGACAAGACAAGTACAAATGACTATTGACCCAGACTGTGTTATGTGCAGAAGATGTCTCGCCATTTTTATCATAGACATTCTGAACATATCCTAATTGCTGGATTATATTTACAGCATTTGCACAGGAATATAGCAAAAATCTGCAAATTAGCAAGTAGGTCGATGAGGAGATAGAGTTTGGCATCACATACTTCTGTCCAAATACAAATTACTCTTGCAAAATGAATCAAAAAGTAAATTAACAGATGTCCCAGGTCCATTAACAGGTCCCCACGTCCTCCGTTGTGTCTCAAGCCCGGTCAAACGTGATCGTGCGATCAGATTTTTCCAGTGACATGTGAAACTAAGGAGTTCATTGGTCACCTATGATAAAATCAAATACAGTCAAATTGATCTCACCTCAGATTAACATAGTTTAGCCCTTGGCTCACTGATTCTACAGCGATGTTTTTCAGCACTTTGTAATATTTTTCTCCTTTTTTTTGCAACAGACCACGCGTGTCCCCAATTGGCTGTCACCTGTCAATCACGCCCACTTTAAAACAGGGAGATTCACCAGTGACCAGACTCACATCTTCGTAAAGTATTGAAGACATTTGTATTCTGGATCCCAGGCAAGCAGCTCTAACTTTCAGATTGAGCTGTTCACCTTATTCCGGAAGTTGCCATGGGCGCTGTCATAGTCATTCGGGTTGTATTATTTTGCATTGGGTTGCTGATCTTGACAGCAGATAAGTTCTATACGGACTGCAAATTGTTGACTTGTTGGTGGACATGAACATTGAACATTATACACATATCGACCTACCTTATATCGTATTTTAGCTGCAAAACTTTTCTACACACAACAAAAGTGCAGTTTAGTAGCATTTGGAGGCAAAAGTGGGCGGGGTGAAATGAGGGCACGCATTGAGATGAGTATTGACTGGTTCACCTCTGCCTAATGCACAAGTTTCTTTACAGACAAATGGATATTACTCTGTTTCTATAGTGCTTTTTACTACTAGGAAGTGCTTACCAAATGGTGTATATATTAAAACATTTGAAATGTTGATTTACACAATGCTACTACAATTATAAATAATATTTTCTCTTACTACTACCATATCTAACTGTTTCTATTTCTATAACTAAATCTGCTACTTCTTGCTGCGTACTTTTTATTACAACTTCTACAACTAACTTTTGGAGTTATAGTTTATATTTAATAGATTATAATCAGCGTAATTTAAGCGTCTGCAACATAAACAAGGTTCAAAATAATCTTTAAATCGTTGGTGCCTTTTTTCTTCTTTGGAGTATTGGTATAAGAATCCAGAGATAAGCCCAAAGAGTGAGTGTGTCTGATAATGGTTTGATGGAACAGAAGGGAACGGGACAGAGGAGAGAAAAAGAGAGGAGGGGTTTGGTTTAACAAGCTTATCTCTCCTCCTAATTTCGTTTGGCCCATCAAAGTGCTGAGAGGGGCCGCTGCCATGAGCACTCGTATTTTTTGACCGCTACCTGTGACAGCAATTACAGGTTCCCCTTCAAGGCCGCCTTTGTTTTGGTGACAGACCTGACTGCTCGGCTCCGACGCGATTACCTCAGTGTTGTGCGACCGGAGCATAATCAAAGGTGTACAATGCACGCTGTCATTGGCTTTAAATCAACCTGAGCTGCCCCTGCCACTGCTCCTCCAGGACCCTTTATCCAACACAGGGCTGCGACAATACAGGCAGGAGGAGCGGGCTTCTTATAGCCACGGTGTTATATAGAACACAGTATGCCATATGTTCACTTTGTATCGGAGCAGAAAGCACACGAATGGATCAAAAACACTATTTCAAAAATATAACCTTAACATATAATGGCTTGAATGTCTTGACTTGAATGTTACTTGAATGTTACACATGACTTGAATGTTACTTATACCACTATATGTGCTGTTAGGGCAGTATGATCCGATCCCATCTGATAATGTCATATTTTGAATCAGTTCTTCTCTGTTTATTGTAGCTCTACGCTCAAACACAGTCACTTTCTACCCCCCACTCCTCCTATTGGTCAGCGCTTACCCTGAGTGAGTGACAGGTGGTTTTAACCAATCACAATGAAGTGTGGACTCTCAGAAGATCACTTAGTTACTTCTTGAAAGGCAATATAAAGATTCCAAGTGTACAAGAACCGTGATATCAAACATGGTCTCTTGATCCTCATAGAAAAGTATAATCTGATTGTTTTGGGGGGTGTTGTTGAGTACTTAAAATGCATTTGGTGAGTTTGAGCAATTAAAGCTAGAATCAAAGCCCACTATTGGGGTGGTGTACATATTTCTAAGCCTGCTTTATCATAGCTGCAAGCTGTACTTAAAGAAATGAATTTCTAAAGTATAGATTATCTATGCAGTTCCCATTAGACAGTAGCGTGTGCGTTTTGATCTGTGCTTTATGTGCTCAGCAGGGCTCCATCACAGTACACACATGTTAAAGTAGTGCCATGGTCACAGGAAGTCACTCAGCCAGTATCTAATATGTTCATACACTTCTGGGAAACAGAACAGTGCATTTGTTTTGTCAAAGCCTCATGAAACTATATTTGTTGGCCTATGACCGGGCCAATTAACGTGATGTATGCTGCCTCCATCTTGTGTGCGTGTATGTGGCAGGGGACATTCATTTGCATGCTTTGTATATCCTGCTCTCTCTGCGCTTCTAAATTTTGCCATTATGTTCTACAACCTGACAGCAAAATGTCACCGTGTGCAGATTTTTACACAGCGACCTGACTTTTCTGTTTTCTATTGAATAAAGCAGGTATGTTAACTAGGACAAAAAGTAAGACTTTTACAACTAGGGGCCTTAGGAGGAGTCATGATAGGGCTGACGCAGAAACAGATGAAGATCCACTGTCACATTAAAGGTAGGGTATGTAGAATTTTAAAAATGATCTGCATGTGTCCTATATGTTTAAATTCAATACTAATTTTACTGACTAAACTACAAATACATGTTGTTTATGTTATTTGGTGTTTTGGTTCTCAAGACGATTATCCAGTCACTCTATTTTTTGGGTTGCCAGTTCCAACGCCAGAATCCAGTTGGTTAAGGTGCTGAGCTTTTACAAGGGGCATGGCTTGTTCATATATTCGGAGAATAAAAACTTGTATGTGTTATCTTCATCTGTGAGTACACTTTTTAAACCAGCGAGAGCCCAGGCTGCAGACCCTCCCTTTAATTCACACCCTGCATGAATAAGCAGCATTTACACTGCTGCTCTTGATTACCAATCAAGCAGGTCCCGCCTTCCTCTTCATTGCTCTTTAGGCCTGTTGATTTGTATGCATTATTCATTTCAAGTCTTGTAATTAACATGTAAAAATAGCATGTTGTTTTGACCTGTGTGACATAGTTTGGTAAGACTTTTTCTTTGATGTTTTGTGAAACAGGCTGGTGTTTGTATGTATTTGTTTAAGAGGCCAGACAGTTGTGTTTGTTCTGAATAATGAGGCATAATTGAAGTGGAAAAAGCCCTATAAAAGTAACAGTGTGCACATGTTTACTGCCTACCACCCCTGCTCTGAAAACTGTTCACAACAAATGAGAAGCGATTAAAAATTAACCCAAGTGGAGCGATGTAGGTCTCTGAAGCTGCTGCACGGAGCATTTTCTGTTTTGCTGAGATGAACTTGCGGACTTTTTCTTCTTGTTGTTCAATATTCAGTGAATAATTGAAACCTATTTCTTGCACCCACTGTCTTTACACTATAAATCCACTGATGACATTAAAAGGGAATATGCTGGCTCTATTTCAAACATTTACTTTCTCTCTCCTCTCCCAGGTGGATCTGCTGGTGCCGACTAAAGTCACGGGAGTCATCACGCAGGGAGCCAAAGATTTCGGCCATGTTCAGTTCGTGGGATCATACAAAGTGGCCTACAGCAACGATGGAGAAAGGTGGAGAGTGTATCAAGATGTGAAGCAGGGCAAGGACAAGGTAAACAGCAACAACAAAGCTATCAATGAGCCTGTACCACAAAGCATTACTTCATTACTTTATCGTCACACAAGAATTAATTAAAATATTGTGAATGAGTGAATGAATGTGAAATGAAATTGTGGCATGTCAGTGACTGTCTGTGTCTAAGGTTGTCAAAAAATCAATGCCCAGATAAAAACTGATACTAAAACTACTATCGAAATACTCTTGATCTATATTAAAACTAGCAGAACTACATGACAGTACTAAAGAAAATTACATTCTGTTGTCTAAAAATTACATTACAGTAGTGAGTGTAGCGCCTTTTCCTAAATGAGAGTTTGAAATGTTAGTATCTGGTATCCCACCTTAGCTGCCAAGATAGCCACCATAAAAAAGAATCGTTAAAATATTTAAAAGATGAATCCATACACTGTAGGTTTTACCTCGAACCGACATACTGAAACATATAGAATTTTCCATGATATTTTAATCAATATTGACGTAAAGGATTGTAAGTGCCTGCAGGAGCTGAAGTACTCAAGTGTGAATTATATATCACACGGCAAAGTCACGAGGAGCAGAGCAGAAAAGTGCACAGGAAGGACATAATTGAACAGCAGCTTATAAAATCTGATGCAGAAATGTCAGGAGGATTATGTGTCCACTCTACATCCTTTAGCCTCACATCTTATCTCTGGACCAAACTTGTACCGGCTGCTCCGTCCTATTGCCTCTCATAGGTTTGGGATCAGATAAAAATGCACTGTCAGGCTACCAACAGGCCCAGCCAATGCTATGCTGCAAATCTTGTTTACGAGCTTTCAACAAAATCCTCAAGTCCATTGCAGTGGCCCGCACTGACAGACACAGGGCTCTGAGTGCTGATATGAGGAGAGCAGCAGACAATGGCACAGAGACAGCCTGCACTTTTAAGGGACCGGCGAGAAACATTCACTATATATGTGCGGATGCATTTGTCATTCAGGCTTTTGTGTCGAGTTAGAGTGACAAGTGGAAGGAACATTTTGGAGTTGTGTTGGTGTATCCACAAAGTACTATAAAATGATTTATGTTTGCTAAATATAATTTTTTGGTCATAAAATTAAAGGGGAAGTTAATGCTGTACAATTTTAATCATGTGTTTATAATGTGTATATTTTGTGAAATCCCCTGGGTGTGTTTCACCTCAGGCCTAGAGATCTTAACTGTGAAGCACAATAGAATCAAAGAATACATTACTAAAAATATACAATCCAGTGTTGGTGTAGTTTGACCCTTATACTGTTCAAATATGTGTGTATTTAATCAGGCATAAACAATGAAATACTGAGTGTTTCTCTCAAAGTGAGCCATCAGTGTACAGCTCATTACCTGTAGCAGATCTATTTAGCCAAGTCTGTGCGGGTGGTTAATGAAATTGACAACATGTCATTAAGGTGAGTAACACTATTGAACAGCCACATGAATATTGCGCCCTTGTGCTGCGCAGAGTCACACGGCCTGGAAACGTCTTTCCATTTCAGCAGTTTCATTCCTTGCTTGAGAGGTTTATAATTTCAACACCTGTGATGATCTTTGGATACAGGCCAGTGAATGCTCAGCATGATTTTCACTCAAGTTATATCAACACCAGCGACTAGATGGGCCCCAAAGGCCTGCAGACATCACTGTAGATCGTGTAGGAGGAGAGAGAGGACTTTCACTGTGTCAAGAAAGAGATGGAGCTTTAGCTAACAGCATTGAGACGTTCAACACGTTGTGAATTTGCACTGAATTTGGAATTTCTCACAAAGGGTTAGTTTTTCTGAGAACAGATCATCTGGCAACGGTATTCATTTACACTTTTGAAATGTTTTTAACAGGATTTGATCAAAACTTTCTGAAAAGTCAATCATGGGCACCTAATTACTGAGTTTTAACTGGTGGTCATTCATAAGAATGGGAGAGGTAGGAGCACTTGGGGGGTTAAAAGACATGAGAATTTACCGACTGCTTTACTGACACTGGAAAAAAGTACCATTGCTTTGCCGAATCATAACAGAAACAATAGAAGCCTATGCGTGTTTTCGCTTCTTTCATGTTTAGTATTTTTTCCAAACAGCCCTGAGATGTTGGCGTATTAGAGGGCAGCCATGTTTAGTGTGGGCTTCAGAGAATGTCAATCAGTTTGTCCCCAGACATCCCCCCCGGCGCTGTTCTGAAGTGCCATTCTTCAAGGTGTTTCCCCTTCAGTCAGCCACAGCCGCTGTAATGCTAGAGGACACTTTTGGCTGCCGGGCTCCAGAGGCTGCTCCGCCATAGAACCACGCTCCTGTCGGCAAGAATATACAGAGAAACAGAGAAAGAGAGTTGAAGAGAGAGAGATGGGGTTGAGAGATAGAGGAAGAGATAGAGGGGATAGAAAGATGGAGGAGAGAGGGTAGAGGGAGAAGAGGAGAGGGGAGGGGAGTGGGAGTAAAGAGAGGGAGAGAGTGGAGGAAAGAGAGAGGGGACAGAAACAAAGAAGAGAGGGAGAAGAAAGATAGAATAGAGAGGAAGAAAAGAGAGGCAAGAAGGAAAGAGTAAAAGAACAGAAGAGTGGGGTAGAGAGTTATAGTAGAGCAGAAAGGGAGAGAGAGAGAGAAGGAAAGAGAGGGGTAGAGAGATATAAAGCGGACGAGAGTGTGGCTGAGGAAAGCACACATTGGTATAGGTTTGTAAGTATTCCTCTCAGCTCCCTCCTGCAGCTCCTGTGTGGCACAGGCTGCAGGCTGTTAGATAGAGATTGAGAGAGAAAAGCCCATCAGAATACTGATGGTGTCAGACCCGCTCACGAGCGCTCACACAAGTTTGGTACAAAAGTGTTTATTAGAAAAACTGTACTGTTAATGATAAACGATAACGGTGCTGTTGGCTGTGACACAAAGTGATTTTTTGTTTTAACATGATTAAAGGATGCATTCTATTAAACTCCTGTTAGCTGCCTCCTCAAATGACCCGGGGTTACTTAGCTCCACAGAACCACCGTAAGTGTCAACATTTACACAGGAAGTCTCTGAGAGCAATCAAGCACAAAATGTTATTGATTAATGTTTAATATTGTCACCACGGTATCACTAAGAGGTTAATTAGCTACTGGGAACGTGCCTATAGTCCCTGTATGTCAGAGAGTAAAGCCATGTCTATAAGTCTATGATTCTGACTTTTTTGGGGGGAATAGCGAGATATTACCAGTGTAAAGCATTACTGTGTGTTTATGAATATGTATCACTAGGTTACTTGGTGTCTAAAGGCTGTTTTGATTGACAGTAGATCATCAAAACTGTGGAGGTAAAAAGTACATTTCCTGTCTATTTATCAGATTAAAAGAACACATAAAATAGTATGGGATATAGTTTATAAATTGTAAGTTTTGAGTGCCAGATATGGGCCAAGATGAAACTAGATACACAAAAATAGGAAAAAAAAAATCACCTTTCCTGCATAATTTTAGAATGGTCTTCATCTATCAACTTCATCAACTGTATAAAACCATTTGGTAATATTATAGAAAAGATTATGTTTTGATCAAATCGGTATCGAGTATCAAGCCTTTTTGTTAGTAATATCATCATATAAAAAGAATACTATACATTACTACTGTATAATATATATCACTATGACTTGCTCAGTAACTGTTATGGATCCTCTGCAGTCACACAATGAGACAAAAAGTCCAATCCACTGTAGTATTGACACTGCATCTAAGTGATCCACATTAGCATTAGCGCACGTTATGTCTAGAGAACAAGCGTTGCCGTCTTACAAAATAATCGTCTGTGGCTGTAAGAGATCAGCTGTGACGCCTGATTGGGTTTAAGGGCCCCGTCTTTGTCCGAATGTCCCTCTTGACCTTTTCCGTAAGTGTTTTTGTGCTTTGGTGCCGTCCCGCCTCTGCACCCCGAGGCGGAGGGCAGAGATATGACCGCCCCCTCCCCTGAACTGCGCCGCACCTTTAAATAATGGAGTGTGCTCAGGGCCGTCTGCAGGCTCCTCCCCCTTTCCCAACACGCCAGTGACTCCGGGAGCAACCCAAACGATAAAGGACCACGGCCGAGCGGGAGGGTCAGGCTCAAAAGACTGAGAAATGTTTTTAGATATACTGAGCCACACTGATTACGTCATTGAACAGAGGTGCGATATGCAGCAATGTTTGGTCCAATAACCGTCTGGAACATAAGGGAACTGTTTGTTTTTTTATGGATATATTCAAATTGTCACTATTCTGATATTTCCCATAAACCTCAGTGAAAAATAATCACACCGTTGTAAATTAAAGGTACACTTTGCAACCTTTCTGGTGGAGGGTCTGTCACCTGTTCAATGCCGTACTGTGGAACATTCCAGGCAAAGCAAGATCAGCTCCATGGTATTATCAAATACGTACAAGTTCAGACGTAGGTTGGGACAAAACTACTTTTGTGTGTTACTTTTTTAAACGTATTTGGTCTACTGCCAGTTATCAATTAAATAAAAAAAAAACAGAGGTAGTTAATTGAATCAAGGTTATAAAACGTACTTCAAAATAAATTCAGTATTGTGATTCTAAATAGATTTCTTTTTTTTCTTACTTCCTCTTGCATTTATTTGTTGTTTCTGCTTTTATTGCCAATAACAATGAGACATGGTATTAACAGAGACCAGTATTTCTCTGTAAATGCTCTAGAGGACAGAAGAAGGTCACCCATGAAACATTTAGAGCAGAACGCAGCCTCCGCTTCGGCAAACAAAAGGCGCAGACCTCGTGTAAGAAAGTTATGTAAAAAGATGATCACCGGGGGGTTGTGCATCAAAACACACTCTACCAACTTCTCAAACTGTTGTCTTACACATACACAAAGCCATATAGTATACATTTCAGCTATTTTATTTTTGACACGTTTCTGACTCCTTACCTGTCTCCCCCTCCTAATATTATTGCTCGTTTTATGATGTTTCTCCTCGTCCCGTTCCAGACTGTTTATTTTAAGGACACACTCCGACACGGTATCTTGTCATATTTCAATCAGATTTTACTGCCCTCCTCTCCCTCCTTTTATATTGAGTTTACCTGTGACCTTACAACGCGATCGCTACAGCACCTTTACGTGAGGACGTGTGTACAGAGGCTACGGGCCGGACAGTTTACACTTAAAGCAGAGTGGAGGAAGAGAAGATATAGGTGTAAAAATACATGTGTCTTTTTCAGTACTGCCACAGCTCAAAGACGGGAGTTCACACAGAGGTAACAATGAAAAGGAAACAGTGTGCAAAGGTAGCCTACTTTTTATGTTATATAATATGCAAAGATATAGGAGCTAGAAAAACATACTGTGAAACTTTTAAACTCACAAAATATATAAACAAGAAAAAAGACTGATGCGAGGTGATTAAAATGAACACTGTGTGGGAGCAGCACCAAAGGCTAAAAACTTGTCATACGTTTACACAAGAGGTACATGCTCATTATTACATGAAGCAATACCCATGAGAGCTGTGCAACTAACTGGATTCAAATATACTGTATGTAACTTTTCTGGTGGAGGGTCTGCCAAATGTTTGTCTCCGCATTAAACATCTACCTCCATGGACACCAGCAGATGACGCTATCAGTCCAAGTAGCACGTCTGATCTGTGGATAGGCAAGCAGAGGCAAATGCAAGGTTTTTTTTAAAAACACTTGTATTTGAACAATTGAAAGATAGTTAAGTGTAAACTGTAAATCACTAAACCACTGTAAATCACTAAACAGCAGTGTAAATGAAAGAGCTTACCTTAAACAAAAAAAAAATCACCAACTGACTACTGCATATTGCCAGGACAAATGTCTTGAGCTTATTATTAGTTTATAGAAGTTTTGTTTTACATGCCACAGAATGTCTAGAATCTTCAACACACTGACATTCAAGAAAGACTCTGTTGACTCTGCTCGTTTGTCATTTGACCATAGTGAAGATACAACCTTTTCTACAGGGACCTTAGGCTCGTTGTAGTGTATATCTGGGCCTAATAAACTGTAAGTAACGCTGCGATCAAAGCAATCTTTCTGCTTTGGACTTGCATGTAAACATGTTTGCGTTTGATCCCGGGATGTGCTCGTACAAAGGGTTTTATGTATTAATGATACATGACTGTTTCTGTGCAGCTGCTGCTATTCAAATACATTTGTTTTCTTCGATGTGTGATAATTGCCCGGATCTCCAGTGATACTGTGGGGCCTGCAGCCTGTGTAACCGGCACGTTTGTAGGGCTGTGGCATGGATTATGTTGGAACAAGATGGTGCAAAGAAATAAAATAAATCACTCAATCAACAACAGCGTGTTGCACACCCCTTCAGTTACGGGCGTATATTCTCCGAACTCCGTCTGAAATCATTATTACATTTATCTTTGATCTATTTTACTAATAATCTGTTTGATTGCATTGTTTCTTGTGCTGCACAATTTTCCTTTTCCACACAACAGTGAATCCAATTACATTAAAATTACAGGGCCATAATCACACGTGTTTAATTAAAACGATGATATCCTTCAATGAAGCTGTCCCTGTAGATACATATCCTTCCAATAAACTTCATTTCACTATCCACCACACAGACACACACACAGATACACACACAGACACACACACAGATACACACAGACACACACACATGCACACACACACACGCACACACACACACCACTTCAAATAAATCACCAGCAGAGCAGCCATCCCTACTTGATAATTAAAACGCATTTGTGATTAGTTAACCCGTTATTGATCTTTCGTTGAATCTCTTAATGCCTTACAGTAGAACTCTGAATATTAACATTTCATGACAGAAAACAGGCCTTTCGCGTGATACAATACAAGTATGATAATGTGTAAACAGCGGCAGATGTTTGTTTCTGATTGTCAAGTTGTGGCATCCCAATAGTTTTCAACAGGTGGTGCCATGTTGTGTTGAAACTAGCAGAGTGGATTTTCTGGTAATGCTTGATTTCAGTTTTCTCTGCTTTTTAAGGAGGCGGTCACACAGAATTGCTTCCCACAGTAGTTTTTGTTCATGTGGTTAAGAGATTTTCCAGCCTACAGACTAAGCATGTGGGTGTCTGGAGGGTTCAGGTTGTGTTTGTTTAAGTGTCGAGTTAACTGACTGTAGCAGCTCTAAGGGTTTTCTGCATTAGTCAGGCGCTGTGGTTTGGTAATTGGAGCTGGTTAGAAATAAACTGCAATTTTCAAAGGTGTGAGAATGATTTATTCAACATTGATAATGAACACCCTTTAACAGATGCGTTTTCAATTAAATTATACACAGATATTTTTGGACGTGTTGCTGCTGTTAAAATTTGCTACAATTTGTCGTAAAAATCTACATGACATATATAAGTGTGAAATGGGGGTGAAGATTGGGGAGAGGCATTCAGCAAATTGTTGAGAATTGATCTCATGATGCTAAGGCCATTGCAGAGCCTATATCTATCCTAGTGCATGTGAAGTTTGTTTCTTACATATACCCCTCTTGTTCTTCCAGGTTTTCCAGGGGAACTTTGACAACGACACGCACAGAAAGAATGTGATAGACCCCCCCATCTACGCGCGCTTCGTCCGGATCCTGCCCTGGTCGTGGTACGGACGGATCACTTTGCGCGCTGAGATCCTGGGATGTGCAGAGGAGGAGTGACTTCTTTCAACTTTGGATTTCTCCACCATTTTTCCCCCTCAGCTCCTGTGACATGCCGGGTTTGGGCACACCTGGCGTTTCAAAAGTAGACTGCGCAACCTGTACAAATCAATAAATTTACAATGGATTTTTCAACAATAATGTGTTTTCGTGGGTTGCTGTTAGTTCTTTTTGTACAATGGTTTCAACCCACTACTCTATAATTTCACATTTTTTGTCCCATAAGGTCCACTGCAAATGTAATTTCTTTTTATTACTAAGATTCACCATCCATTTTGGACTCCTGTAAAGATACATGGGGCGGGGTGGGGTATATGTGTGTCTATGGGCTGGGGGGCTACTCAATGTGGTTGTTGCCATAGAAACTATTGTACAGTGTCACTTTTTATCAAAGATGTGAATCCTGTCTGACGTGATCTGCATTGTCCCATTCCTGAAATGTCCCTCATGGGGAAGTCACTCACATTTTCTCTGACCTATTTTGACTGTTTTTAAGGACAGTAACATGAACCCACCTTGTCAAAACACTATAAGAGATCCTGTAAAAATGTAAAAGAACTTGCATGGTGCGTGAATTTAAAATGTATTATGACAAATCATTTCAAACATGCCCTGAAAGCTATACCTTAGGGTCCTATTTTTATGTGCATTTTTAAATAGGTCTGAAACATATTGAACACACTGCAAAAGCCTACAGAAAACATCCTACCATCTATTTATTTCAATGACTTCACCAGCTCATCGACTGTGTTAAATGTCTATAAGATTTCAGTTGACTGAAAAGCTCAGGATAGATGTCATACATAATTATAATAATAATAAAATATGATGAATAATAATGTCACAATTGTGTCATTTCTGATCACCTATTGGAGATGTCTATTGTCTGTAACATTGTTTGATGCATTAACATATGTACCAATTAAATAAACATCCTTTATTTATTATGGAGTTATTTACATATTTCTGAAAGGATTCATTTATGATATGAAGCCATAAAGGAAGTACAGTCATGTTCATCACCACACTTTATACAATATAGCTCT
>KN470582.1:13246-30279 GCA_000787095.1 Periophthalmodon schlosseri | reverse complement strand
GGGATCACACGTCTCCATTCGTTCTCCAGAGAGGGAACGTCATCCAGGCGAGATTCAAAGCGGCAGTGTGTTCCATAGAGTTTCACCAGCCCGGACCCTGACGCTTTTCATCAATATATTATACATTTACCAGGCAAGGAGGTGAAAAAATCATGTTTCCAGTGTAGCGTTGGAAATAATAGGTGACATTTGGCCTTTTGTCAGTATGATGTATGAGTGCTGAAACCAAACAGGATGGCAGCTGGTGGACAGTATAGGCGAAACATAACTATAGGGATTAGAGAGCATGTGACAGGTTAGACTACTCATTTTACTGAAACATAGTTATACATTTTACAAAAAAATCGTGCATTTTTTTTTTATAGGTCACTTCCTGGTTAGACATGGACAGCAGATATGACATAAGTAGAGACTGAAAGAAAAACTCGTACATTTTCCTGCATTTTGGATGGAATTTTCCGTATTGGTGACCATAGAGAAGTGAACTAAGGGAATGTAACGTCACCCATAGCGTTCGGCTCCAGTCAAATGAAGCTCATAGCGGGCTAGCGGTTACAGGGGCGAATGCTGACCATGAGTCAGAATTTAACAACCAAACAGCCAATCCAGAGCGAGGGTGTTGAAGGTAACACCCCTTCCCGCCCACACCGCTAGTTTAGCAGGGAGTGGGCGCTTAGCAACCTCAAACCTGGGAGTGGGAGCATCCTCCAGGAAAGATAGCGCCTGATTTGTCTGTTATTAATGTTCATATCTTGATTTATGGACACAATAGCGACATAAAAATACCAGGGTCATACAGAGCGGGTTAATATGAACATTTAAAGACCAAAATGACAAGGCTGACAGCAGCAGTTAAGGAGAGAGGGCGGACAGCTTTTCAATACAAGGTAAATTGGAGTTGATGGAGCCGGAAGCACGTCCAAGCCCTATTTGGAACGTGGCGGCTAGCAGGCTAGCTATATCCATTTATTCATACAGTCTATGTTGGTGACATAGGTTTCTCAACTTTTTTCCACAATCTGCCACCTAACTCTGACCAATGTCCAACACACAAAAATACATCAAAAAGGTAAGGACTGACGGAAGTGAGGCTGCCAATCAGGTCCCTACAACCACCACCAACACACACACACATCACTTTTACAGGAAAGGTGGGTGAACTGTCTTGCTTAAGGACACAACAACAGAACTTCAAATCGTCTGAACTTCAGGTTGATGGGTGAATGCTCTAACCAATGCGCCACTATTGTGTGTGTTGTAAATGTATTATTATCAGTGTCTACCCTAGAGATCTCACATCATCTTTTCTTTTCCTCCCTGTCCTCCTTCAGCTGAAATGATGGCTGTAATTAAGTCATTAAGAGCAGAGAGGCAGAGGCATGTGCTGCAGAATTCAAACCCACTAAATGAACATCCACTGGGAATAAAGACCAGAGTGATGGCATCTGCTGACGGGTGACAGAGGGAGTCAAGGCAGCCACCGGTGTTATGGCATTAGATTACAAATTACACACATGACAAAACAACTACCCAATAGTAAAAATCAATTGATACATCCTATATAAAATCAATAAAACCTTGGATTTGGAACTCTTCTTAATTTATCAGTTCAGTTAAATTCAATACTAAAACTAGGATCAAGACTAGATACTCATTGGAGTAGGTATCAATACTAAAAAAGTCACATTCACAGGACAGAAATGAACCTTTCTTAAACAGCTTTAGAATGATCTTGAGCTGTATCAGAACAAGTATAAGACACATAGACTAGTACACGCCCATGGACCACTATGGAACCTACTGGACACTGAGGGATTACACAGATATAAGGCCATATGGTTATAAAAGAAAGAACTATTTAGAACTACTATGATTCAATGTTGAAAATCCCACTGTACTGTGTAAAGAAATACTGGTAGAAGTATTTTTAGTTATCACTGTGGTATCGTATCGAGTCTGTTCCACAGTATTGAAATCAAGTTTGAAAGTTTAGTATCGTGACAACACTAGAGGGCAGGCCATCCAACTTCACCGTCTGAAAAAGCTATTAAGCTGTGCATGCACCCCAAAAAATTCATGCATGTGATTTGAATATCAGAAAAAGTTACAGTCGTGGGCAACAGTTTTCCTACGTCAGCTTAACAGAGACTTAAGTCAAAAGAAAGGCTAATTTTAGGACTAAATCAAGAAAACCATGACAAAAAACTAAAAATGTTACGATTTCATATTCAAATAATCTGTCTTAGTTTACCTGCCTTGCCTATGATTGCCTTTTGTGTGGTTTGGATATTGTGTTAACACTTCATTAGACATGGGTGGTTCCTCCTGATTACTGGCCTGTTCCACCCAATGAAACATAATTGGTGGTTTTTAGATCCAAGAATGTGATGATGTCATAATACCAGATGGGGGGCAAGAGCCAGTTTTCCCTATTGATTACATTATACTTTGCCATGAAATATCCAAAAGGTAAAGGCACAGATGTTGAACCTGATCAATTCTATTAGTGACTAGACTATAATTCAACAAAATTCAACTGCCCCTCCCTTTTGAATTAAATGTTATTGGCCTATATAATGTTATGATGTCATCTGAAACCTAGCAATGACATGACCACTTACACTGTTCACATCACAGTAATTAACAATAGGCATAATTATATCCAACATGGCCTGCTGTAACATAAACAAACTAGTCTACAGTATTTCCTGACCTCTCCACTCTCCACTGCCCACTGCCTTTCAAGGACCACCGAAAGACCCTGCGCTCCAATGAGAGATTTGGCATTTTCAGGTAGGAAAAAGTCTGCGCTGGCCTTACACTCCGAAATAACACGAGTTCTTAAACTATTGACTACACTGAAGAAGCCGACTTCAAAAGGTCCTTCTGACCTGTTTGCTGAGGAGCCTCAAACCAACTACTTTTTTTTCTCTCTCTCCCATCTCTCCACGGGACTTTCATTATTAATATGTTTTTTCTCAAGTTTCTCTCTGACCCGGGACATTAAATAAAACATTGTATGGTTCATGAAAGATTATGAAAGAGCAGAGCATAAGCAGCAGGAGGTGTAAACTCAGCACAATTCATTCTGGTAGCTATATAATGTCAATGCCGGCACCCCCTCACCCTACCTCATGCCCCGCAGGCATATTGGCGGAACTACCAATGGATGCTAAGCTTTTTCCGACAAAGCTCCGAAGATAAAGTATTTTCCTTTTATCCCGTCTGCGAATCAATTCTGGGCCTTACAGCGAAATCCCATAAAATAACTTCAAACACCACTACTTACTCCAAAAATTTGTATTATGGCGATATCTCTTTGAAGCTGGCGCAGTGAAGTTTTGGCGGAAAATGATTTAAGTGTTATCTGCTAAGACATCAACGTGTCAGCACTTCACCTCAGTTTTTCTTCACATGTCAACCCCAAGCCTTGTAGCGCTTGCCCGGTGTTTGGTTTCTGATTGCTGCTAACCATCCAGAAGAGGGGATAAATACAAATGCTGCTTGTAAAGTTAATGGCTGGAGTGAGCGCAAACAAGACAGCACGGGGCCCTGCCGGTGCCGCCCGCTCACTCATCTGCTGAAATATTCATCCGCCTTCACTCTTCTTCAACAATATCAGACAAAGTAGGGCTGATAAAAGAGGCGCATGTCAGCTGCCAAGCAGAGAAGTCAAGGAGCTACATGGGCTAATTAGCCTAGCTCCTAGAACGTGGTGCACCAACAGTCAACATTAATTACCGTGCATAAATATAGAGCCATGCAAATTATGTTTCCACTCAAACTTCGTCAAAATAAACTTAGCTAACTAGCAAGCTAACACCTGTCAGATAGCTGGTAGCTTATTATTAGTTTGATATTAGAACGCATGACATTTACATAGGCTAATTAGCAGTCTAATTAACAAGCTAGCATTTTCTTTTGTAGTCCGCCAACCTGGAGCTCAATATGTGTTCCATCTTTCAGACCTCATATAACATCTGTAAGTAGCCTATGTAAAGACAAAAAAGCTCTTCACAACTTGAATGAACAGCCAGGACATAAGGTCATATAGGTTCAGCTGTCATTCTACTGGTACAGTGTCATTCTACTGGTACAGTGTCATTCTAATGGTACAGTGTTGCAGCAAAAAAACAATTTGTGTTTGATAGTTTGAATTCAATGAAACAAGGTGCATGGCAGAGTGGTTAGCCCCTCAGCCAGTAAATTGTATTTTTATTCTTGGGATGTCCACTGCACATAATTTTTCTGACAGTCACACTGCACAACGTGAGGAATTTAAAGTGGTAAGACAGCACACATGCACACTGTGTGACTGTTCACACGATAAGTCATGGCTATGGCCAAGTTTGTCTAAGCAAATATCAGGCTAGAGGCTCAGTGTGGTGAAGTTTCAGTTACCTGAGGCTAGCATTACATGCTACCAGTGTTTTTACATTTGTTAAAGTTAGTAACTGAAAGGGGAGAGATGGTCCTGTTCATGGCTGAGTTCCTCTGCTGTTACTTTGATGGAGCGATATTGGTAACATGATTGACAGAGACTGATCGTACACAAAATGAAAGGAGGGCTCGCTGAGACCAAGAATCCAAAATATCAGACATGCTTGATATCAATCTCTGCTTATCTTTGGTTCTAAGTTTAATGTCTGTCCATGTCACACTGTGAAACCTACAATCCACGACTTTGACCCACAACTCAATATCTTCCACACTCCTCCGATTTGACGACTACCAAAATGGTCCATAGGCACCCAGCTTAACTAGTGGTCATTTCTGGGCACTCATGGGTTTCAGCTTCCTGCTTACAAGAGACATCTCAGAACTTGCCCATTCAAATGATATAATATTTTGTGTTGAATTGTTAATTGCTATGGCAACAGTGCTTGATTTTCATCATTTACACTTGTTGGCCACCTTGTTGTTCAAAGCCATGCGTGTCCACTACAGCACCAGTACATCGCAATCTTAGGAAATGGTTTATGCCAAGACAGAAATGAAACAACTTTTACCATGCTAAAATTGGATCATACAATGTTGCCAGTTTTCTGTTCCCATTGCATAAATGGCACAGTATTATTCATAGTAAAAGTTACTGAAATCAAGTCAAAAATTCTACCCTTGGTTAAACTGAAACATATTCCAAATTACATTATGCAACTTTCCTTTTGCACACAACTCCTACAAGCAGCTCTGTATCACTGCATATTCCAATGCCAAATCCACACGGTGTAGCCTACAGCCATACAGTTAATATTACACTGGTGGACTTCTAACATGGGAGTGGGCTGTGGTACAAATTGGATCTTTCTACACAAAAACTCTTGTATGTGCCGACTTGGCTTCCCTCCGCTGAGTTCTGTGGGACCTTTTGCTGGTTGTGGTTGGCCTCTCCGTGGGATGGCTACAGCTACAGGCCAGTGGAGGATTGGAAATGGTCATCATGTTTTTCATGAGCTCTTCTGACCCTTTGACCCCCAGGAAACTGAGCATAGACTGGGTGCCCACAAAATCAATATCTTCACTTTAGACCAGAAGGTAAAGACAGTAAACAAGGGCGATTTGAAAAGTCACACTCTGAGGAATGCGAAGGTGCTCTACGCAAAATGGAGTGCTTTGTTTTATATAGTCTGTTTTGGTTTGAATTGAAGTATTTGTGATCTTATTAGATCCCCCCATCACAGAGGGTACTAAAAATGAATCAATGCTATGTAAAGTTAAAAGTCTTGTGTAAATTGTTTAAACGGTGTCTGACTTGTAGGTATAGCTTTCTTTCTTTTACTTACATTTTTTCAAATTTAAAATGTCTTATTGTATGGGGGGTTGTCTTTCATCTCTGCTTCTTTTTTTTTATCAAATCACCCCTAGCTTTTTTTATGATACAAAAACATAAGCATGTTTTGTTGAGTCCATCTCAATCTTTAAGGAAAGTGAATCAATATGATGACAATTTGTTCAATATTGAAATTTCAAAATTGAAAATTAACCATTTTCCATTTACCATAACTTCTTATAACTTGTAGCTTAAACGTTTGGATGGCAGTAGCAAAAAACCTAAAAGTTAGCGGTAAACCAGAGCTGTAACTGTTTTTTTTTTTGTCCTTTTGCAAGACACTTCCAGCCACCTTATGTGAGAACACGATGTGTGCGTGAGTGATCACAAGGGAAAGCCAATGATGCAGATTGACGGCCTCGCTTCCATCGGTCTCCCCCAGTGTAGCCATGACAATAGAAGTAGCTTGTATAAACAGCTCTTGAGGTCAAAATAAGTCCACTGTGTACTGTTGTATCATTTTATTGTCCGAGAATGAGGAAGGGCACTGTTAGCATGCTAGTTGTAGTTAGCTTTACCGCTCTGGCCTCTGAAAGCTGTGAAAAGCGGTAGACAATTAGGATGCTATTAATCCCTAAGGTAAATGAAGAATAACTTTGGACTACTGCAAACCGTTTAAAAAGAACTAGATCTGTTTTTTGTTTTACATTTTTAAGATGGTAGAAATCAGGTACAACACCTTTAATATGCAAACCACTGCATCCTTGACCCCAGGGAAAGTATTCATGAGGATGCCTGTGAATAATTCAGAGTACTCTTGCCAACTGCTGAGGGAGGCCAAGCGACACCCCATGCATGATGCTTTGATCAGGGTTTCCATAAGGGCGCATGGACCACACCGGAGATCCAGCCGATTTAGGCCAACCACACACCCACACAGCACCTCAGATCAGCTCAGCTCCGCAATATCTGATAAGTAGCTGCTATTGTGAGGAACAAAGCAGCCAGGAGTGCAACAAAAGAGCCATCTGCTGACAGTGGCTAACGTGAGCACCTAGAAATGTCATTATGAGAATGAAATAAATTCTACTGTTTTGGGGTTGGATCAAATGAAGCTTTAATGCACCAAGGTTCAATTACTTTAGCTTCTGCAAAGATCTTAAGCTATAGTGCACTTAATGACCCTACACCAGTGGTTCTCAACTCGTGTAGCTTTAGGACTTCAAGTCATCATGAAAAGCTTTGACTCAGATATATTATTTAGCGCATTGAAAAAAAAAAAAAAATCTTGGGCCCTGTTAGTAATATCAACATGCAGTATTCCCTCAAAAACTTCTGTTAATTCAACCACAAAATCTGAGCTAGTAGCTGCTGTTGTGTAGGCCAATAGACAATAGCATGGATGCAGCGGATGCTAATATAGGTGAATTTATCCAGTATGCAATTCTATTTCTAAAGCAAGCACCCAAAACATGTTAGCATTAGCTCCCAAATTCTTATTAACAAAATTTTAATAAGTGTGTACTAATTGTCTTACTTTATTTTAGGTTTAGCCTGCATTTGACCCATCTGTCAATGCTGCTGAGCAAACTTTAGCAAGAATAATTATGTGATCAGATATTTAGGAGAAACAAAACTATCCGCCTGCAGATATGATGCAGATAATTGACACAACATGCTCAGGTTTAATGCAACACCAATAAAAGTAACATTTTGTTTTAGCACATAAAACTGGATCTATGGTGGTTGCTTTTAGTTCCAAGCTATTTTAACTACTGTACAAACAGCTAGCATGTGTATGAACTCACAATGCTCGAAGCCCCTAAGCTGCCTAGTGGAGTTTACATGGAACAAGTTGTTACTCATTTTTCACAGCGAAGCAAACATGGCTTGTCCTTATGGTGCGATAATGGGAAATGCTCTAAATATAACCCTTGTAACAGCAGGCTTTAAATGAGCTAACTGCATGAGCTAAACGCGTGCGAAGAAACAACTCTATACCCAGCGAGTGCCAGAGTGTTAAAACAAACTCCACCAAAAGAATCCGGAGCAACTAAAAAGTGCTCCTCAATCGCTAACAGCCTACACCTTTGGACAGCGGCTCCCTTAACGCATCGCGCTACAAACCAAATCATTTCAATACAGACTGTCACTGAATCTGCAGCATGCCGGCGCCTCCCGCTGCTCCGGAAAGCTTTGTCACCAAAATGAGATGTGATGTCGAGCCATTTTCCATGCGTTTGCTCCTCAATTATGAATCGTGATTGTAATGGCTTCAGATGGCGCCCAAACACTGAACTTCTGTTAAGTCCCATTGCAGTTTGGCGAGGATGAAAAATACATTAAGTGTGCAACTCCTATCCAGAGGTGGTATAGAGTAGGCAAAATAGTTCATAATGACGTTACTCAAGTAAAAGAACAAAGTAGTGGTCCAAGAAATGACTCAAGAGTAATTGTTCAACTGTCAGGACAAAACATTTAATTTACAATTTGAAGATAAAGGCACTGTACCTGGTTTAAAAGGTCTTTAAAATGTGAAAAACAGAATTAGTTCATATTAAACAGTTTGCAGTGGTCCACTTACCTTATGCAGTTCCGAATATCCAAATTATTCACTGTGATGAGTTTATAAGCGCTTTTCACAACTCTGCGACCAGTGTGGAGTTTTGCCATGACGGCAAAGCTTATAACGCTTAGCATGTTAACGTGCACTTCCTGATTATCAGACCGTAAAATGCTTTCTAATTAAATGCAGACAGTACACAACAGATATATGTTAACCGCAAGAGCTGCCTTTAATTAAATTGTAAATATAAAACAACAAATAATGCACCAATTGTGGTATTGTCAAATGATAGACCACAGAAATGCACAAACACAAATATTAAAATCAATTTATATTGTCAACATAAAGTTCTCTATTGGCTTACTCACAGTGGGAAAAGTGACCAAAACTTTTACTTAAGTAAGAGTACTGTTACACTGTAAAATATGTTACTCAAGTAAAAGTATGGTGTCCAAAAACTACTCTGAAAAGTACAATTTCTTCATATAAATACTCAAATAAATGTAACCGAGTACTACCCACCTGTGCTCTTATCCATCTCCTACTCTGTACATTTTAAAAGATGTGCACATTTATGGTTAACACTTATGCTGTGAAATCCCTCCGAGACACTTAAAGACTTCGACTGCGGTTTTGCACAAGTGGCTGATTTGAAAACAATTAGTAGATTTGAATAACGATTCTCCAGCGATTCCCGCACGGAAGGAGGCCGTTTATGGGGTTTTCGCTGACAACGCGCACAAGAGAGGAGCCTTTTAAGCCGCGTTAGGGACCGTCTTTGCTAGCATGTTTTCAAAGTGACAGAATAGAGGGATGTGATTGGCTGAGTGCCATATGTAGTCAGTCAGTAATGCTCGTCGACTTTGCCCGGTGTGACGGAGGATTAAAAATGTAACATCTCTTGTTTCTGTGTTCAGCAGCTGTAAATGAGCACAGGCAGGTTACACAGAACACATGCATGAACTTAAGTGAACTGTGACCTGATTAGCGTTGCTTTCTGGATCATGTTAGATTATGATAGATTATGGCTAGTACCTCTATATGACAGGTTTAAGTTTGTTTTAAGTAAGTATAAATCTGGAGGTTTGGTTTAATTTTGTATAAATCTGTGCTAACCATCATACAGTGCTAATAAGGCAAAGTCGTGCAGAAATTTGTGCATGTGTGTGTGCATGTGTGGATATGGGTGAGTCTGCATGTGTTTGGAATGAACTGTAAAGCACTTTTTGTCACATTTGTCTGTATGAAAAGTGCAGTGTTGTTTTTTGAAACTTAACCAAGTTCTAGGTCTATGATCTAACAACAGTCAGACAACAAAGTATCTATCTACCAATCTATCTATCTATCTATCTAAATGTAACTAGTAATGGGTAAGGCAACTCCTTACTACATAAGTCTGGTTGATTTCTGCTGGTTGATTTCATAAATGTATTTTAACGTCAAAACTAAATACAGTCAGTAACAGTAGCTCAGTTGGTAGAGTGTTTGTCCACTGATCCAAAGGTTGGCAATGCGAATCCCGCTCTCAACATAAAACATCACTGGTTCACCGGTCAGATCCACTGACCCACAGGTTGGCAGTGCGATTCTAGCTCCCACAAATGAATGGTGCCCTTGCCCTCAGTGTCTGCGTCCACTGGTGTATGAATGTGTGTGTGAATGGGTGAGTGGTTCCTTGATGTAAAGCGCTTTGACAGACTTGAAGGTGGGAAAGTACTATATCAAAATTTAACCATTTACAAAGGTCCAAAGTTTCTATGACAGACTTCAATCACCCACATTCCCTGACAAAAAAGGCAGAAGCTGATTGTAGATCTATTATTTTTACTTACTGTTTTATTGACCCAGGACTGCATATCATATAACACAGATTGGGAGGACATTCCACATCAAACCAAAGACAATCAGGCTTTAAACTGTCTAATGTGTGCATCTTACTCTAGCTCCCTTATCCTTTTACCTTCCTGGGCCTCTGAGCCTCAGGGACATGGCTAAGCATCTCGACGTGGAGAAGGCATATAGCTGCAATTAAAGTCAGAGTGACGTTTTGCCGGAACAACTTCAAGAGTGCAGTCCCCGACAATCATTATCCACTTCTGCTGCGTCTAAAAGCCCCCAACTACATCACAGCAATGCCACAAAATGGGCCCTTTTTCTCCACTTTTCTTTTTTTGGTTCGTGAGTAGGTGGAGTTGAAACGTCGACAGAAAAAAAAGACATCGCTAGTTCTGGTAAATTCTCAAGTTTATGAACAATTATTGTACTTTTTCCCAGAGAGCAGCACAGCACTTTGCACGCCTTTCTCAAAAGTCAAAGTGATTTTTCCATCAAAAGTTGTGTTTCTTTCGGCGCACGATGTTTTGAGAGGCAGGATAAGTTGTTGCGCTGTGCTTCAGTTGTGACACGCGGAGCTAAAATAAAACTAGCGGCGGTGTCCTTTATATGGGGGTATTTGTTTTTGTGCAGTTCTGAATGCGTTTAAAAACCTGCCAGTCCCTTTTCGCTTCATTCCTCTTTAGGTGTAGGAAACTTTGAAAAAATTTGACAGAAAAAGCTGCTAGTTTTGCTAAAGATTCAAGTTTAGGAACAATTATGGGACTTTTCGGTGCGCAGCAGAGCACTTTGTGAACCTTTTTCCAGTCAAAGTAAGAAAAGTGAGCGATTTCTTCCTTCATGAATTGGTTTCGCTTCAAATATTGTTTCTGACATCCTGCATAAACGTAGGCCATGTGTAAGATTCTCCAAGTGTCAGTTCCTTTTGCAATGGGCTAAAATAAATATAAACTAATATCCTGATGTCATTTTTTGGACAGATGATGGTAGTGGACAAGCCTATAGTCTATGCTGGAAGAGGGTCTGGGAAGACACAGTAAGTTTTAGCTACCTACACCTGGTCATAGACTTATTTGATTATGTCATTTAATGATGTGAATGTACATCATAAGCCAATGTATTCTTTATTTCTCACAAGGAATAAGTTTGTATTTGACCCATGCAAAGCACATGGGTCAAATATGTTTGACTAACAATATAGGTAGAATAGAAAAAATCCCACTCTATAAAATGAATGAATGTGGTGATATCATGCTATCAGATGAGGGGCAAGACCCACTTTTTCCTATTAATTACATTGTTCTTTGCCATGAAATATCCAAAAGTAATGTTCACGTATGTGGAACCCATAGACTGTATATATGAATGGACATAGCTAAACTGCTAG
This sequence comes from Periophthalmodon schlosseri, assembly GCA_000787095.1. Classification (NCBI taxonomy): domain Eukaryota; kingdom Metazoa; phylum Chordata; class Actinopteri; order Gobiiformes; family Gobiidae; genus Periophthalmodon; species Periophthalmodon schlosseri. The sequence goes on along the minus strand of KN470582.1, from coordinate 18,723 downwards.
CCACTGCGTTCCAAATAGGAAGTGAGCATGGACATGCTTCCTGTTCTATTGACTGTCACTTTCACTTCTCTCTCTGTAAATGCTGCTGTCAGGCTCATCATTTTGGTCTTAAAATGTTTGTATTAACCCACTCTAAATGATCCTGGTATTTTTATTTTGCATTTTGTTTCTGTAAGTCAAGATATGAACATTAATAACAGACAAATCAGGCACCTTCTTTCCTCGAGGTCGTCCTGTTAGCATTAGCAACAGGTTTGATTGACAGCATTGTTAAGCACCCACTGCTAAACCAGCGGTGCAGGCAGGAACAGGCATTACCTTCAACAGCTTTTGCTCTGGATTGGCTCTTTGGTTGCTATGATACTCGCAGTCGGAATTCCTAATATGCATCTTGGCTCCAAATTGGCCCCTATAACTGCTCTAGCCTCGATGAGCTTCATTTGACGGGAGCCAAACACTATGGGTGACGTCACACTCCTTCAGTCCACTTCTTTATATCTATGTGGAACCTGATCATCAACTCAGTATATTCCAATAAAAGCAATTTTAACAGTATTCATTTTTGTAGGCCCCCATCTATATTTCATAGTATTGATCTATAGAATGTTGTGATATTATCTGAAACCCAGCAGTAAATACTGCAAAATTATTGGGATTCTTACAAAAAATTATTTACAATTTCAAAATCTTCAAAAGTAATTACTTAAGTAAACTAAATGTACCTTGTTATCCAGGCAGTTCATAAGCAAACTATGAAACATATTTGCTGCTGTGATCCCGGAAGACAAAATAAAATCAGAAGATATGATAATACAACAAAAAACTATTCCTTTATGTAAGAATAGCTGGTCTCAAAAATTGACTTGTAAAGCCTGAAAGCAGGTCACATCTCCATCCTCTCTTCTGCCTCTCCTGACATGATGCGTAGAGCTAAAATGTTGGGTTTGTTTGGTGATCGCATTTGAAAGCAGTGCCACAGGTCCTTTGACAGGCTCAGTGTGAGACGGAGGTTTGTGAAGGCTGACATGTGTGCTCCCTGTTACAGCCTGTTTACTGAGCCTCCTGCCAGGACTGTACCACTGTTGTACTACTGCTGTACCACTGCTACCACGGAGACCACCAACCATCAACACTACTCAGTGGGTGGGTAGAGTAGCCAAAAATAGCCAAAAGTATCGTTCTTTTAAAATAATATTACTCAAGTAGAAGTACAAAGTACTGGACCAAGAAATTAGGGTTAATTAAGGTTAGGAGTTAGGCTTAGGGTATTAATGAAGTAGTTACTAAGCCTGAATCATTCTTAATAAACAAACAAAATCTTTGTTCATGCTTTATTAAGGCTATTTCAGATTTATAAAGTGGTACTCCTATCTGTTGTGGTGTAATTTGCTCCAAAAAGGTGTATATGACTTAGCAGTTTATTTACGGAAACAAGTGCTTTCATTTACTTCGACCTGAAATTCAAAACCTCATATTGAATATAAACCACAGAATGAAATGGAAAAGGTATTTAATTTAATTATGCTTTTTTCTGATCTATGTTACAATGTTGTTTCCTCATACCTAGAGCTGTGTTTTGTTTCATTCTTACATGTTTGAGTAAGCCTTTATTATTAGTCTATCAACATTTCCAAAGCTCAAAATGCTCTGTTCCACCTTGTGATGTCATGTGGTAATACAGGAAGTGCTCCACTATGTTTTTAAACTCATACACCTTCACTAGAATCATTTGGATGGTTTCAGCCATTGAATTGCCAATTTCTACAGAACTAAAGGTAAAATGTAGCTCTTAACTTGAAAACTACCACTTCATGACATCACAAGGTGGAACAGAGCATTTTGAGCTTTGGAAATGTTGATAGACTAATAATAAAGGCTTACTCAAACATGTAAGAATGAAACAAAACACAAGGAGGAGATAACATTATAACATGTCTTAAATCTCACAAGAGTCAATTTTGTGTAATATAAAACCTTTAAGGATTAAGTGGAAAAAAATGGATGAATGTTAATTATTGGAAAAAAAACCAAAAAAAAAACATATGTCAAAAACGTATTGCCAATGCTAATTTCAAATATAATGTACAACCTCTGAATGTATTTTGTAACAGTTTTATTCATACACAATATTTTGATCATAAAATGTGTAATGTGTGTGTAAAATGTGTTCTTTGCCAGAGGAGCCATTTTGAAAGTGAATCCCTCAACTTTCCCCATTTCACACTTGTGAAGTCATTTTAAATCCCCATTCGAATACAACAGGTTGAACAGCGTCGCATGCAGAGAACAGGAGATAAGACCAAAGCATCAGATGTCTTGTGTAGAGGATCTAAGCCCCAGGAGGACCATCTCAGTCTATGGTCCTGAATCCTTCAAAGATTCTGACAGGGAGCATCACAAAGACAACTCAACTGTCAGGATTAGCCAATTGGCACCACTTACTCTCCCCGCTAGCACATCTCAGACAGTGAAACCAGAGGAACAGTGAGAGTGGAGGAGTTAAGGGGCGGAGGAGGAGTGCCAGTGAGCAGCTTACAGGGATACAAACCACAGATTATGGTAATCTTTCCTCCTTTGTGCCCGGCGAAATGTTTTGGTCCTACGCCTTTTATCTGCGTAAGGGGCGCTGTGAACCTCTTCAGACGGGACAGTGGGCACTTTCTGTGTGGTGTCGGGGTAATTAGCACCAGGAGCAGCCTCTTTCTTTTTCTCTGCTCGAGCTTATGGTCTTCTTAGGGACGCCAACAGGGGATTTCGGGCCGCGGTATTCCCAGCCCCGCGTACAACCAGCCACAGCAACCATCTGTTAGCATCGGGGGGATCAAAACCAAGCAGCCCGGGCCCTCTCTGACAATCAAATGGACAGCTTAAGTTCACAGGTGACTGGGTGAATGCAGCTATTGAGAAGCAGTGGAGATGCTTTCAATGGACTGCTCATATGCTCTGCTCTGGGGCTTTGTGTGTGCGCTGGGTCAATAGAAACTAATTAGGGATCCATTTCATTTGGACAAATCACTCAAGGCTGAAATTATGATAAACTTCTCGGTCAACAGGGCCTCAGAACAGCTCCATTAAGACGGACCATTCAGGTTCTGTTGGTGGTCATTTCAAGCCCCGCTATTGGCTCTCTAGGGAACGCTGCTATTTTAATGGACTTGATGGTTAAGCCTATACGTCCAATTAAGTTTGCGTATTGTTAGGAAGACGTTGGTCAGAGTATATGTTTGTCTAGGGCTGAATCTAGTTTGTAATTGAAAGCAAAGTGAGATGGAAGTACTGTTTTTAGTTTTTAAAATGTAGTTTAAAGCACTGGTGGAAAAAGTACTCAATTTTGTTACTTAAGTCAAAGTACAGATACTGGAGTAAAAATATACTCAAGTAAAAGTATCACGTGAAAAAACTACTTATGTATACTCAAGTAAAAGTATCACGTGAAAAAATCTACTTATGTAAAAGTATTAAAGCACCAGTTTAAAAATGTACTTAAAGAGTAAAAATTAAAGATTTTGAGATCTAATAAAGCTTCAGGTGATTTTGATAAAGATTTGTGCTGAGTTTTGTTCAACAGAAACAACTGAATTTGTAGTTTTTTCACCTGTTTTTATTATGAATATGTTAAAAATAAAACCTCCAGCCTTTTCAGCAGGTCTCAGATAATAATAAAAATACTTTAACTTTTCAGTCCAATTACAAAAAATGTAGTGTAGTAGACCTTCTACCTACCTTCTCTCAAATGTAGTGAAGTAAAAGTAAAAAGTACAGATACCTAACATTTTTACTTAAGTACAGCACTTTACTTCTTCATTACATTCCACCACTGGTTTAAAGCGCAATGGAAATTGAATAAAAAAGAAAAAAATGTGCTGCCATATGAGGGGTGAAGTTGCAATTCCCAGATTTGGCTTGTGTTCTTTCTGTCTTTCTGTTCTGCCTGTCATGATAATTACTAAAGTACTAAAAGTTCAATAGTTGAGAGATGAAACTACATTAAAAAGTAGCTATACAGATACATTTTTGGGCTCAATATTTTTTTATACTTCAGTTTTTAATCTTTTAAAATCTACTCTACTACTACCAATCTACTACTAATCTGGTTGTAGAAAAAAAATACTATATATAAATTACTGAGACTAAAGGCCCTGTACCTGATTTATACTGTCTTAAAAAGGTGAACACTTACCTTATGCATTCAGAGCATCCTAATTATTCACCACAATGAAATTATAAGCACTTTGACAACTCTCAGAGAACACAGCATAGTTTTGTTATGACGGTAATGCTAACAGCTAGCATGTACATACACACTTCCTTATTTTGACCTTAGGAGCTGCTTGTACAATATATCTGTACTGGAGCAAGACACATTTTGCTCAAATACATGGGCCTTTAATGCTGAACTTGCAGTGTGAATGGAAGACAGGCCTGACTTGAGTGACAGACAACTGGTTTGCCTTTGGGTGGCCTAAGTAGGTAAGTAAATTATCACACAAAAAATGAAAATTCCTTAACAATTACCCCAGTTCTGAGATAAATTCAACCAAAACCCCACACTATAGCACAAAATAGCCCATAATTCACCCCGTTATACCTTCAAATGGATAATGGTCACTTCTCAGGGAGGTCTCAATCTTCCTAATCTTTTTTCCCATGCAAGAAGCTAAAGGATAAATTGGCTCGTATAGCAGCACAAACAGATCCCTTTCAAACGCAATAGTCCCCAATATGAGATCTAAAAGGAACACCCCAAGCTTACGCCCATCATATCAACTGGGCCTTTTCAGTCAGGTGTCAAAGGTCACGCTCAGATGGAGTGCTAAACAACAGATCAGTGGCACCTCCCCTTTGCAAACCTCGCCCAAGCACCCTTAATAGTGATATAGTTCTAATCAAGTCCTCCTGGCTTCAAGTCGTCTTCCATTCTCCCCTAGCTTTGAAGTCACTAGTCAGTACTTCGGCAACACCTCTTCAGTGGATGAGACCTACTTTCTTTCGCGGCAGCATCTTATTGTCTATGTCACGGGTGCTTTGTCTTACCGCAAGGCGGAGGGGTGGAGGGATAGGCGGGGGGGGGTGGTCCATCAAAGCGAGAGCAAGATAGACTCAACAACAGTGGATTAGGGTCTTCTGCATGATAAAGTCCCTACCTAGGGGTGGAATTAAGTTAATATGTGAAAGAATGTTATTGAGAGCGAATAAAGTGGCCAAAAGCTAGCTCCTTTCTCTCTGTAATGTCCTAATCCAACTGCGAACACATAAGACCCCGGTTTTGGAGTTTGTTAATCACCAAAGCTACCCATCTGTATTGCCTGTCCCCTAAGCTATTTAAACTTCGCCTAAACTCAATTATTTGCCTGTGGGAGTCCAAAATGGCATATGAAAGGGTCGGTGGAGAGAGGGAGAAAGGGAGATCCAGGAGATGTCAACGCAAGCAATTTAAGGACAGCTAAACAGATTAAGGGCGCGGTGTGTAGGGCTAG
>KN470582.1:0-13185 GCA_000787095.1 Periophthalmodon schlosseri | reverse complement strand
AAAGAGAGAGAGAGGGAATCTCACTTTCAAAGCGAACTGCTAAGAACCTCATCATGGAGGATTGGGAGACTGTGCCCCGGCATATATTTCACTGTTTATGGTCGTAGACAGGAGGCTCAGAGAGGAGCTGAGGAGGGCAGGGGCAAATGGACTATCTGTGGGATTTTACAAGGAGTTATATTGCATGTGTTAAAAATATAAGATTATATAAAATAGTTGTAAATACTTGTCTTTGTCCTCAGCCACTGTAACGGTAAAGAAGTGTAATTTGATAGGACAATTAATCATGGCCGGAAGACACTGACATTAGGGCAATCAAAGGAATTTTCAAACCAACAATATCTCATTTGAAAAAACAACAAAATCCCACACATTTGATCAGTTCAATCTTATATACAGAATGGGTGCATTTGGGTACCTTCTCGGCTTGTGAGACTGATCTATTAAAGGTTTTGTATACGGTTTTGATCAGTGAGTGAAGAACTGTTTGGGATAGTCACTGGTTGTTGTTTCCACGTGGTTCTCATCCAACGACGTCTCTGGAAAAATGTGTTTGTCCTGGCAGTTGCTTCCTTATGGTTCCAGTATTTCCCATTAATAGAGGAGACTATGGTAGCCCCCGTGGTCGAATTTGTGCCCCTATAGTCTAAAAAAAAAGCTGGATAAGAATGTTAAAATAAATTACACGCTCCTTGTATTGTCACAAACATTTAAAGGGCCCATATTACGCTATTTTCTTATCTACGTTATAATGTTCTTTCCTCATCACAAACAGACCTGGAGTTGTGTTTTGTTTCATTCACACATGTTTAACAGAGAAACCCTGAATATTTAGGCTAAGCTCTCAAACAGAAAACACTGTTCCACCTTGTGATGTCATACGGTAATACAGGAAGTGCTCCACTGTGTTTTTTAATTCCATACACCTTCACTAGAATCATTTGGATAATCTCAGACCTGGAATTGCTAATCTCTGCGCAAAAGATAAAAGGTAGCCCTTAATTTGAAAGCTATTGCTTCGTGACATCACAAGGTGGAACAGAGCATTTTGAGCTTTGGAGATGTAAACAGACTAAGAATAAATGATTACTCCAACATGTGTGAATGAAACAAAACTCCAGGTATGTTTTTGATGAGGTAACAATATTCTAACATGGCTTTAAGCTGTTATCAACCTTTCACCTGAACTTTTTTGTCCAAATGATGATAAAAATTATTAAAATATGGATTGCCTGTGCCAGCATGTTTTCAGTACAAGTAGTGGTTTCTCATCCAGCTAATTTGGTCTGTTTTTTCCCACAAACAGCAACTTTATGGCTTAAAATAGAAATAAGAATAAGAAATAAAAGTCACGTACATTAAATTTCAATTCTTTTTTTTTTTTTTTTTTACAACATTTATCAAAGACAAGAAGAGTTTTGTTGTGCGTCGCCTTTAGCTTGGCATATTAGTAGAGCACAATGTAGGTACAGTAAGCTTCATTGAGATGCTAACTTTGAAGCTTACTTTTCAGTGGCTTACTTGACAAGGGCTATTTTAGCTTAAAGTTGCAAGAATGCATTTTTTTTTTTTTTTTTGCTAATCCCGAAGCATTACACCCGCTCTCTGCTTGTATTCACCACAGGAGTCCAGAAGATGAGGCAGCACTCACTTTATACAGTGATGGTTAGCTCTGCAAATTCAGCAAGCTAATATTGAAATCATTTTTACTGTATATAGACCATTAACTATTTAAATAAATTTATAAATAAAGGTGCACTGTGTAATTTTTCTGATGGAGGTAGCTGTTTTGCTTCACAAAAATGGAACACACTCCAAGGAAAAGCAAATCTGGATACTTTGGTGACACATCGCAATTTTTCACAAAAATGGAACACACTCCAAGGAAAAGCAAATCTGGATACTTTGGTGACACAATCGCAATTTAATAATCTGGTAACAAACTTTTATACACACACCTGCTCCTGTTTTTAATGTTTTATATGGACTTGTATACGTTTGTTTGTTTTTCTGCTTGTATTGTCTTTTAAACAAGGTGCCCATGAAAAAGAGAGCCCAAATGCTCTCATTGGATTCCCTTGTATAAATAAAGATAAAGATAGGAAGAAAGAAAGGTTCTGCTACCTGCTTGTCTCCATGGAGATGTTATTGCTTTGTGTGTAAAGTTCCACATTATGACAATAAACATCTTCATCTTGCGTTTATTTAATTGCATATGTTTCTGTTGCTAAATAAAATCATGCATTCTGTGAGCAGGGTCCCCTCTCCACAGATCTGACCTGTAACTTGGTCTAGTCTAGTAGCATCAGTTGCTTGACTCAATAGAGACAAATTGTGAAAAAGCAGGTGACAGATGCTCCATCAGAAAAGTTACATAGTGCACATTTAATTTTATACGTATTTGTGATTCTCCCGATAATTATGATATGATAAAATGAAAGAGCTCCTGCAGTTGTCATCATGTGATCCCAGCATGCACCTCCAAACCCCATACTGACAGTGGTAGCGTATCAGGGTTTGAGAGATTCTGGATTATTGTTGCACACCGGGATGCACACATTATCAAGGGCAGAAGAAAGCCAGAGCCTTTTACCGGATTTAGCTCCAGATTGATGGTAGAACTGGATTTTTGCAGCTAAATGGGCTAGCAGCTAACCACGCCGTTCTTTTGCACTGTTCATTGGCTTAACATTAAAATAAAATCACAAACTAAAGTTAAATCAATGTTTTTTTTGTGTTTATTACATTAACATTGCTACATAGGATCTGCACATTAGCTAGAGCACATCGTGTTTTTTGTTTTTTCATCAGTTTCACACAATTTAAGCGTTATATGTAGTATATTTTTCACAAACACCTCCAGGGCCCCCTTTTGATGATATAAGAAGGCAAAACGTAAACCAGATGTCCAGATATTGCAGAGTTAAGCCCAAATCTACGCAATCTATACTCACCCATTCCAAGTCAGGGTCACTAATGTTTAATCTGATTTGTTTTAAGAGAAATCATTGTCTACAAATTAATTTACTGACAAAAAACCTCCAAAAGTGACTCGATGCTATTCATTACTATTGCTGTTCATTAATTGACCCCTGCCAATATGAGGTCCATATCAAATTTAGTCATCAATCAATCATCAATCAATCATTCATGCAAACAATAACAAATGTTCTAATATGAGCCAGTAAATTTCTTGATGGATGGAGCGAGAAATATGTTTTTGCTCATAATTTTATCAGCTGCAGATGATATATTCAAATTTTGTCTATTTATAACCTTGCAGACAATAGCTACAAAATGTTGATAATCCTAAAACCGCAATTTCAACCGCAAATCCTTATTTTTAGCCTCTTAAATTTGACATCAACATCCCTAATTACTGGCTCTGTGTTTTTGAATGAGCCACTCTACTGACAACACTATATACTGTCACGCACAATCACAACATGTCGTTACATTATTGATTTATTGATGTACCTGGATTATGCACCCGATGTGTCCTCAAATCTCCTCAACCGCCACTCAATACACGCAGCCAGCTCTCCATAGACTGTAGTGTGAAAACAAGCCCAGAGAACACCTCGTAATTGGGCATGCTCGCTCCCCTATTGATTGTTAAGATATAGATTTTTTGTTTAATAATCTGTTGCCAATGATGAACTAGCTTGTTGGTTGACATTGTTTCAGTCAGGTCAAGGCTTGTGGTAAAGAAGAATTGTGTGAATATGATTAATAATAATAAAAAAAAACATTAATAGCTTAAAATGGATATAATTAAATTAAAATATCTACTGTAATGCCCCTATGCTAGTGTATTATTATGGGTCTATTTTTGCTCTTTGGCCTTGAGTATAAATGTCAAACATATCCCCCATTTCTGCTTAACCAGTGAGAATACAAACATGTAAACCAAATATAGGTTGAAATGTGGTGACTGATGTAAAGTGTATTATTGATGAAATTCAGAAATGACGTGTTCTTTTATGCCATTTTGAGGTCTTTTAGCCTGTGTTTTAGAGTTTGTAGTCCAGGTAACAATTGCGAATATCAAAATATGGCAAATTATTATTTTAAAAGTCGACTAGTCATGATTATTTCGATTAATCGTTGCAGCACTATTGGTGACAGTATTTAACTGTATGAAAAATAAAGACTGATCAAAAATTTATTTCATTTTTATTTTCTTCAAAAAGAACATATGTTATCATTATTTTTTAAAATCAATATGATTTTTTGTCAGTTAAAGTCATTAAAGCCCTAGTATGTAACTTTTTTGCTAAAAAAAAACCAAAAACACAAAAAATAAAATACAAAAATAAAAGCATGTTTTTCTTTTTTTCACTAAGGATGTTTTTATTGCACTTACAAAACAGAAAAACATGTGCTCTTACTCTGAGCGGGCTTGCATCTCCGCAAACCTGACTCTTATTTGGCCTGGATGATGCCTCCTCCTGCTTGTTTCCATGGAAATGTTGTTCCTTTGACTATAATATTCCACAGTATGGCATAAAACATATCTACCTTCATGCAGAATGTTCCAAAGTATGTTTTTAATTTTCTATTTCCATGGAAACATGCAGTTAACTTTCCACCTCCAGTTGCATACTGTCACTTTAATACATACAGTTTGTTGAATTCTGACACAAACTACTTTATGGGCAGGTTACACACTCAACAGGTTACAAAAATGCCAAGTATTTTGTCAATGAAGTCATGTGCCACACTAAATACCTAATCAATATAGAGACTTCTATATATCCTCTTTGCAGTTACAAAATCATAATGCTAAAAGTCCTCTGATGTTTCCCCTCTCTTCTCCTTTTCAAATTCCTATGAAGTGTGTATAATCGAATGAGACCATAAGTGCATATATACACATGTACATTGGCTTGGGTTGGCACAGGATCGCCTGCGTCGAATAAACCGGGCTAAATGGGATGCAATTTCACATGTAACAAGGCATGTAAAGAAGCCTTCTATAATGGGACAGCAGTTCAGATCCATATGTAGTCTAAATATCCTCCCACTGAAGGCGCATGGTCACCCAAAAGTCCAGCGGTCCAATCTAATGCGCTTAAATGGAGGCGTTTGGGCGGCAATGTCAAACCATGCATCCAAGACGATATAATACACCAAAGTATGTAGGAAGTCATCGGTGTAAAGCTGGACAAGAGTGTAAAATGGAATGGTGTGATGGAGCTTAAAGTGTAAGTAAATAAATTAACAAGCATTGCTTCACACGTTTGCAGAGGAGTAAGGATACAGGAGTCATCCATGCAGCGCTGAGAGAAGGCAAGCATGAAGAGATGGTTGACCACAGTCTCCAGATCAAATAGTTTTGGAATAATGCAGCTGTCAAAACACACGCTCATAATTACTGTACCAAAAGTGTATCACAGCTTTGTTCATGTATATCCCAAATGTATTTACGGTAGCTACAGTACGAGTGCAAATTTAATGTCATTAAATTATATACTGTATAAAATATTATTCAATAGTGATTGTGCCAGTAACAGATATGCCTGGCCCAATTATTGTTATAATTTTATTTCTCATGTAATAATGTAAAATTTGCCTTTCCCCAGTCCTGCTTTGGTGTAATCCCTCATTCGTCCATGGTAGAAAAGGTTTCAAAGGTGATAATCTTGAAAATGTTTTTGAAAATGAAGCGTTTCAACTGGCACCAAATGTCAGTCTGAAGGTATGGTACCTTGACTTTTACTACAACAGATATATTGTAAAAGAAGTTCTTGGGGTCAAAATAAGACCGCTGTGTGCTGTCTCCATCTAATTATAAAGCATTTTATTGGCTGCGAACCAGGAGGTGCACTGCTAGCATGCTAGATGTTACCATAACAACTGCAAACTTTAAAATGACCTTTTTCTGAGATTTTAAGATACCGAAAATCAGGTACATCGCCTTTTAAAATTCAAGACTAATTACATATATAAACACTAATACTGACCTTTACATATAATGGGTCAGTGCAAGCTGGTCATCAATTAAACTTCTCTTGTAGGAGCAAAAAATAGCTCACTTTAATTTTAAATGGAATCTACCTGGAAGAAGAGCTATTGTATCTTCATGGCTAAATAAAGAATAAATAAAAATAAAATGTTGCACAGTGATGTGTGTCATAAAATATGATCTTATCTATAAAATCTGATAAAAAACATTTACATTGTCTTCTAGAGTAATTCCTCCAAATGTCAAATGTGTGTGTTGCGTGAATGGGCTGCTCGGTCGGCTGACAGCTGTATAGAGACATTAACCTGACCAACATGGAGAAGGCAGCTGAATAAAAAGGAGGGCACTATTGTCACAGTGCATTTACTCTCTTTGGCTGCTCTGTCTGAACCATAACAGGGAAAAACGACACATTTAGGAGCGCTTACCAGACAGACACTGGCCTTCATGTGCGTGTACTGTAGGGCTGTCCATACTGGAATTTATACATATACATAGTGATTCTATTTTATGATGGCGTAGCATTATCGCAGAATAAATGATCAATGTATTTTTCAAAGTATCTTTTAAACAAAATTTGGTAGCTCTAATATCATGTTGCTTATGGTGCTGTCACAATACTGAAATTTCAAACTTGATTTCGACACTAAGTCACTTGATACTCAATACCAAGTCTGATACCACGATTAAAAAAAAAACCAAAACACTCTTTACTTAGACAATAGAATGTAATTTTCAACATTAAATCATAGTACTTTTTTATATTACAGTGTGGCCTTATATCTGTGTAATCTCTCAGTCGTCCAGGTAGGTTCCATATGGTCCATGGGCGTGTACTAGTCTATGTGTCTTATACTTGTTCTGATACAGCTCTAGATCATTCTAAAGATATTCAGGAAAGGTTAATTTCTGTCCTGTGAATGTGGCTTTTTTAGTTTCAATACTAGTTTTAGTCTTGATTTAGTATCTGACTTTTGAAACTTTTGACAGCCCTAGTTGCTTATATGGAAAAAAAAAGTTAGCATATAATACAGTTGAAGTAAATATTCTAAAGCTAAGTCTCACTGATGTAGGCTATCATGCTAATTATCAATTAACGTGAAAAAAGGTGGTAAAATAGTTTCAAAATAGTGTTACATTGTGGGTTATCAAATGCACTAGGCCTATAATGATTATTACACTGTAGGTATATCATGTACATATCACATATTTTATTAAAACCTGAGGTACCCTGTTCCGCCTCAAGAGATCATTTCTACATTTTAAAATAGCATAATATTAGTTCCCCAAGCCAAAATAAGAAGTTTTAGTTGACAATATTAACCATTCTAACACAAAAATCTGCATTGCAAGATTAGCTTTGAATGTATGCACGGTGTCTGTTGTTGGTTGTTCTAATAATTCCTTTAATCGTGTAAGGAGAAAACAAAGTGTGAAAGTTGGCTTCTCTTCCCTGCGGTAAAACCTTTTAGCAAAAGCACCAGAGGCTACGAGTGAGATGTGTGTCTGCATAAGAGCGCAGTGAGTTTAATTACTGCACAAAACTGCTCTGCCACATGGCTTAAAGGGAACTGTGCCTCGCTTCACCTCTAAACGCTCCTTTATTATTGCAATCTCAGAAAACTGCAGAATGAACCTGAGTGGAAGACTAGCTAAAATTAAGCTTATTATTATCGTTAACGTGTTTTTAAATTTAACAATATCAGACACTATGGCTGCGAGATTCATCGCAATTTAAATCACAATCTGAATGGACACAATTGGCAAATCACAAAGGCTGCCATTTTTTGAGTACTTATTACTTATACTTGCATATAAACTGTAGTTAAGAACTGTAAAAACATATTCTGAAATGTGATTCTTGTATTAGTTTCTCAGTCTTTTGGACGTGATTTAAATCAACTTTGAACAAAATCCTATTATTAAAACATAAATCACAAAACTAACTGCAATTGCAAAGCTTATCAGAAAAAATTGCAATTTGACATTTTCCCCAAATCGTTCAGCCCTACCAAGAACACCATCTCCAAAGAGCTATCCAATTTATAATAATTACAAAAAGATACCTAGTTCATAGTAAAATTTCATTCATATCATTAGCATAACCGTTCCTTTTTTGGTTGTAGAGTAGACAAAAACAATAAAAACAATAAGATGTTCAGGTTTAAGGTATAGTTTATTGCTTCCAAAGAAAACAGCTTCAGGAGCAATGGATTCCAAATCTGAGGCACATTTCTTGGTCAAGAGTAGGCTACCTGTAGTTGGAAAACTAGCTTACTGTTACGTCTTTTAAATTAACGGTTTAGCAGCCAGAAATGAGAGCCTATAAATTCCATACGTCACAAAATCTAAATTTATTAGTTACAACTACCGTGACAAATCACATTTTCTCTATTCCGTTTATTGACACAACCAAACAGTGAAATCCTTAGTTTTCTTTCATTCCTTGGTAAAAGTAGTGTGACCAGCTTCATGAAATCATACTTTCTGAATGACTAAGTAGAATGTGAATGAAGCACAATGTGGCATAAACATAATAAAGCAATATATATTTTGAACTGAATTGAATTGTCATGACCACAAATCATATTGATATCCCTAGTCCACACAGAAAACCCTCATATGCAAACCAACTTCCCACCGTATTCTTCAGATCTATTATTTTCACAATGCATTAGTTAATACAATTCCCCAGATTGATCCGTAAATCGCAAAGACCTATATGTCAAAAACCATTTCAACTTTCTGTTACTTACAACATGAATTGAAACAACCCAGAAAATGACTCTCCAATTTGCCCTAGTGGTCATCTGTGGATGGACACACCATTATTGCCGAACTGCCCTTTGGCGTTCAATTTGCAGCACTTTGAGAGCATACATCTCCCGTTTGCCCCGCAGTCTTTCTTATAGTGGCACACATCAGATGCCCCGCCAATGTGAAAAATTATGCATAAAAACTGGGACGATCTGCTTGTTTACACCCGATTCTCTAACTTACTTGGAAGGCCAGTAATTAGAGAGATAACGTCGACTTTGATGGCCGGACGGTTCGCAAATCGCAGTCAAAAGAAGCAACGGGATGACCTTAGGATAAGTCAAGACGGAGGAGAGAGCACACGTCTCTAACTGACCACTCACGCTCCATCAGAGTCATATTTTTTCCACTTCATGCTTGGTTTCCCGATGGCCCTCTCTCCCCCGCTGTAAACAAAACAAACATTTGCACTAAAAATTACATATACAAGAAGATGCACGCTTTGGACATCGCGGTACGTCCGAACGGGGCAAAACAACAGTGGCTATCTCTGCGATTCGTCATGGCTAAGTGGTTTTGGAAAACTGGGTAAGGTAGAGTGTGTATGCGTTCTGACATCTTTACACAGCGCTCCCTTACTCCGAGATGGCGATTGGAAAAGACTTGTAGAAGCACGACTTAAAGAGCATTAAACAAATCCACTTTGGGATCGCAAGCAAAGGGTGTCACAAATGCGTTTCGTGAAGGATTCGCAATGGGAGTTTGATGTTTATTGGGTATAATGCGGAGTCCTTGTTACGTCGCAGCCAGAATCCAAGCTGACAAGTATATGTTCTGATTTATAAATAGCTTAATAAATGCTATGGTCTTCCGGACTACGCATTACCAGATAGAGAGAAATGAAATAAGACGTTTGCCCTCTGTCTTTGGAAAAGCAAGAAAAGTTGAATTGTTAAGAGGTAGCATCCAGTAGTGTTAACGTTCTAGAATTTGATTATGTCATAATTTCAAGTGGAGGGCATTGGCCTCTAGAACTCTATGGGAGATTTACTGTTTTTTGAAGAAATATCCAAAGTTCCACAATTGTTGATGATCCTTATTATTCTACAAATGTTGACGATTGGGTCCACAAATTTGCCATGTTAATCTCGTGGTTTAAAGTCCTTATAACTGTAAATAAACACATCTTTAGGGTTGAATAATGGAACCATCTTCTGGGGATAGCATGTCTATGGTGGAATGTTCAGCAGTTACCATAGTGACACAATTAGCAAACACTGTCAAATAAGTTTTAAGATTGTCTGAAAATTGAAAATGAATTTATCACACACTTTGACTAACTGAAACTGAACTGAACTGAACTGTTGTGCGACTGTAACCTTATTTGAGAGGGACAAATAAGGTTGCAGTTCCAGCTAAGGCAGTTCTTTATGGTCAGACAGAACAGTGCGTCTAGTGAGCATCACACCCCAGGGAATGTTGATGACATCAGCTGCAAAGTACATATAATAATAATAATAATAATAATTAATAATAATAATAATAATAATTTCACTTTGGTTCATTTGTCCTGACAGAAAAGACTTTGAAGTTTGTGCCAGTTTTTTGTTTCATGTGGATAGACTGGTAATTACAGAGATATTAATAATTATATCCCATAAACAAAATCAGTAAATCTGCAATTTTACACTTCAACAGCAAACTCCACCATTGAATTCTAACCTGCCATTCGACTCAGTTTTAAACTATAGGGATTTTAGAATGTTGTGATGTCATGTGAACCCAACCTATGGAGCATAAAAGTAACTTGAGCTGTCAGACAGAAACAGTGGGCTCATTAAAAGTGCAGCTTGAGAAAGGGGAAAAAAAAAACATTCTTCTCTAAAACACTCTCTGAAAGATCCATTGATGCGCAAAAGGTCAATTAGCTTATTAGGGCCTCTTCAGGTAAAGGTGCTCCCGTGCTGCTGACGTCTAATCGCCATTCCCCATGTGTGATTTGACAGTGCGCTTACAGCCGGTAACATTTTCAATTTACACTCGCTCCAAATGTGAAAGCACGGCAAAGAGGAAAAGTTCAACGCAAGAAAAGTCTATAAGGGAATTGCGTTTATGTAAGATGGTGGTTTTCAGATTCTAGAATGTCATGATGTCAAACTACCAGATGGGGGGGCAAGAGCTAGATTTCCATATTGATTACATCGTATTTTGCCATGAAATATTTAAAAGGTAAATTCACAAATGTTTAACCTGATGATTTCGATCAGTGACTAGACCCACCAACTTCATGTATTACACAAAAACAACTGCTTTTTAACAATATTAATTTTAGCTGCCCCCAGATGAATCTCCACGAGTTTAAATGTGTGTGACTGACAGGTGGATTAGCCAATCAGGGACACGCATGGTTCGTCCGCATCAAAAAAATATGGCTGCTTACGAAGAAAACATAAAGGATAGAAATATCACAAGTGACTAAAAAATGTTGTGGAATTCTGCAGATTCAATGAGAGAAGCACTAAACTTAATCTGAGGGGAGGGAAATTAATTAATTATTAATTAATTTGTGTGTAAATGACAGGTGACCAGTGAGCTCCTTGGTTTCATATGCGTCACTGAAATAAACAAATCCGATTGCACGATCATGATCTGGCTGGAGACATGTCGGAGGGAGTGGTGACCAGACTGATATCCCTCTGTATAAAAAATACAGAGATATCATTCTGGATTTGCCAGGTAATATATTAAATACTATTGGCCTCTAGAATGAGACGTCATAAACCAGTCGGAATGCACATAGCTCACCAGCTCTTAATGCGCTAGGAAAAAAATGTGGCAAGGTGAAGACAAGATGGAGGGAAAAAAATCCGGCAGTTGGAGAAGGCGTGGGCAGGCGAGGGGTCGGGTCAGTGTTACGGGCCGGACTGTCAGCTGCGTTCTTCAGACAGGAGAGAGGTCCCTAGGGTCACCGCGGGGTACGCACTGACCAACAACATTTGTGTTACTCCTCACAGCGGCAGGATCCTAACACTCAAGTTTTTACACTGCAAAGAAACCTTTACCCTTTTACTGTCTATTTGACTTCACGTTCTTGCTATCTAACTTTTCAGAAATAATCCACTGAGGAACGGTTGCTAGCACTTAGCAAGAGCATAGACTAAATGTCATTATTGCTGGGTTTCAGATGACATTCTATTGGCCATTCTACTGGCTAAAATTTATATTGTTAAAATGCTGATTTTTGTTGTAATGCAGTAACTTCTTGCACTAGTCGATCATTGAAATGATCAGGTTCAACATTTGTGCATTTACTTTTTGAATAATTCACGACAAATTGCAATGTTATCAATAGGTCTATAATATTATGCTACTGTTAGATTTTCAGTAAGTGACCAACTGACAAATAAGTGACCAACTGAAAAGGTCCAGTAATGAGTGGCATTATCTTGACATAGCCTAATACGATTATCCACTAATGCCATAACATTAAATAGTACATTTGCTTGATTAGGTTTGATGTTGATGTAGTTTGCCTGTTACTAAACATACCCTGGCAGATTAGCACTACCTCTGTTGTTGCACTGTTTATGCCGTGACACATACCATTACCATCTATTGGGATCCATCTTCGGAAAGCAAGGCTTTAATGCAATAATGGAGGCAGGTCAGTTGTCAGCTCCCATCAAGAAGACCGTGGCACAATGGGATTCCGTACAAATTGGTTCACAGCTAGAACATGTCCAGCTTGTTAATGTAACTAGTGTGAAGAGCTGTGGCTAATTTGGGACATGCTAAGGCTAGCTCTGTCGCCAAGGCTGCTTTTTATCGATCGGACCGGCACGTTACTGACCAGGAGGTAATAAGTGTCGTATGATTTCATTTGGAAGGAAAGTAGGGATTACATAACATCAGTTAGAGGAAGTACAACCAGTTTAGGATCATTTGGAGTATTGGATGAGTAAACATATGGAACACCAGAACCTACACATTATTTAAATGCATCTACAGTACAGTGGCAGCATGGTGGCTGTGTGGCTATATACTCTTACCTCATGTCAAGAAGGTCCCAGGTTTGACTTCCAGGCGGTGTGAGTCCAGAGTTTGCATGTTTCTCTATTGAGAAACCTGGTCAAACCTCATTGACAAAGCCTGATCTCAGAAGCTAAGCAGCAGAAGCTATAGTTAGTGTACTCGGGTGGGAGCATGGGGCGCCAATGGCAAAACCTATTCTTGTGTCCTTAGGCAAGGCACCCATCGCCAAGTATGAGTATGGAGTGTGTGTGTGAGTGTTGGTCAGAAGGACTGACGGCGCAGATCGGCAGCCTCGTTTCCACGAGTCTACCCCACGGCAGCTGTGGCTACAATTGTAGCTTACCACCACTGAGTATCACCAGTATGGAGTGAATGAGTAATGCATGAACACTGTAAAGTGACTACATAAGACTAATGCATTATTATTA
>JACM01027103.1:0-28144 GCA_000787095.1 Periophthalmodon schlosseri | reverse complement strand
TCAAAATGCTCTGTTCAACCTTGTGATTTCATGACACAGTAGTTTTTAAGTTAACAGCTTCCTTTTACCTTTAGTTGAGTGGAGAAATTGGAAATTCCAGGGCTGAAATCATCCAAATGATACTAGTGAAGGTGTATGGAGTTTAAAAACACAGTGGAGCACTTCCTGTATTACCACATGACATCACAAGGTGGAACAGAGTGTTTTCTGTTTGGGAGAACATCTAAAAAGAAATTCCAGTTGTCCAATATTAATAGCTCATGTACAGATCCAGTGACTCAGACTGTCAGATAACAGTGTCTCAGAGCTGTTAACCCAGAGCCCATCACATTACGTCAGCCCCATGTTTTGATTTGATCCAGCAGAGAGAGGGACACAAGCTATATGCTAAATGTTACTCTTTAATGGTGGCTAGAGTTTGTAATGTTTTGCATTTGCACTGCCTCAAAAGAAAAAAAGTTGAGTTTACAATGATTTTACTTTCAAGCAACAAGAACCAGATCTAAAGTACAATAAAACATAGAAGTAACACTGACTGGATAATGTCTTTGTAACCCGGGTGAACAACTCGAATCCTCTCCTATTAAAATGCAATATAAACTTGTCTTACGTTATCATGTTGTCACCTTGCTACGTCACACGGTCACATGACTGTGCATGGCCAATCAGTTGAGCATATTAACCAGAACTCAGTTTTCATATCCTTATGGACAATTGAATTTGCATTATTGCATACATTTTCTCTAAACTTGGGTTGTAAAAATATATCCGGCAGATAGCCATTTTGTAGCCGTTTGTTATTTGTTCGTGCTTGTCTACTTAATATATATGGTACTAGTAAATCTAAATACTGTCTCAGCTTCTATAACTTACTCCGTCCTAAAGCCAACATCTACATTTCCTGGCCCAACCTATTCCATAACTTATTGTTAATACGGCATTGTTGCCTAGTAATTACCCACACGTATAAATAACCTAGCGTGATATACATGCTACATCTTCCTATTCCCTCTTATGGCTGTTGTTACTGTGTGTGTGAGCTGGGACAGAGGAGCATAGCAGCAGTGAGAGGAGGATGTAGCAGACGGCAGATGGGACAGACCCTGAGGTGCTGTGTATCCACTTCAGTGCTGAGCTAAAGGCTGCAGCTTTTACATCCCACCCAAGAAAAAGATCAGCCTTTTAGATTGTAATTTGCCACTGTAATCTAAAAAAGAAAACTTCAAACATATTTTGATTATAGTAATTAACATAGTGAAGAATGCAGTGCCAACTGAGCCATGCTAAATCAACAGATGACTCTGTGTTGTACATGTTTCTAACAAGTCTAATTAAGTACAGTTCTGGTAAAGATATGCAAAATGACAAAAGCAGTTCAAATATGTACATCAGAGTCATTTACAAATGCTTGTTTCTCGGCAAAAACAAAAAAGTGTGTATCTTTAAAGAACATTTTGTAAACATTGCAAGTCAAGAAATGGACTGCTTATGTATCTTTTTTGACTGAAGTGGCTGTATCCCTTTTTTTCTGTGTAGTTGAACATTTGTTTTACCCCAGTACAGATATATCATATAATCAGCTCTTAAGGTTGAAATGAGCCTTCTGTGCTGTCTGCATCTAATTATAAAGTATTTTATCCTTTGAGAATCAGGAAGTGGACTGTTAGCATGCTAGTAGTTGCTAGCATTACCGTGGCAGCAAAACTCTGTTCTGGTCTCTGAATGTTGTGAAACGCGCTTCTAAACTCATTGCGGTGAATATCTGGAATACTCGGAACGCATAAGGTAAGTGAGGTAAATTACTTTGGACTGCCGCAAAAATGTTTAAAATGAACTAGTTGTCTTTTGTAACGTTTTGAAGAGAGTAAAAAAATTGATGGTTTAGCATTAAGGCAAAAATATTCTTATTTTAGATAGCAAGTTACTGACATTTTATGATTTAATTGTTTCCTGATGATAATTGAGTGTGTAGTACGGGTAAGATTGGATTCTACCTAAGCACTAAGTTATGAGTTAATTTTACTTCCAAAAAAAAGGCTGCATTGGAGAAATAACGATTTGACACCCACAGACGTTTTTCCACTGACAATTGTTTGTAGCATGTGTTTTTCTGAATCTCCTAAAACTCCACTGAATAAGAGCAGCTCAAATATCTCCTCATTTGCCCTATTTTCTTTCGCTATACACATCAGAAACATTACTAACTTCCTCCAACTGTCGCCACTTCATAGACAAGCAACCAGAGTCCCAAATGAAATAAAATTCTCCCACTTTCTCTTTTTTGGGAGCTGAATTTGCTGCTTATTAATGCCAAGCGCTCCTCTAGAGTGACTGCTATCAAAACAGCTCCTTTGTGGGAGTACACACAGACACAAATAGAGCCGGATGCGTGTTGCTCTATGACAAGCAGAAATCTAATACAAAGAGTGCCAGTGTTTTTCCCTGTGGGCTGAAAAGCTGACTGCTGCTGCGCATTAGCATAAAAAGAATGCAGAATGTCATGCTCTGGCTTTCATACTGTGGCAGAGTTACACCAAGTTTTCCATCCATTAACCTTGCATTATGTTTCTGTGCGGCGCCTCCCGGTGGACTCTGAATTGCTTCCCAGTTTAAGAAATGAATGTTATTAGGGGAGTATTGCAGTGACAAATTGACAACTTCTCCAAAAATAATGAGTTTCATCAAATAGATACAAATCGGCAATGTTTATTATATTGCAGCAAACAGTTAGGGAATTGAGGAATGGCAAAGTGATGATAAAATACATTAACTGGAGGTAGAAGTTGGTTATTTTCACAGACTGCAAAGAAGTGGTCTAAGGGAGTGTGACGTCACCCATAGCGTTTGGCTCCAGTCAAATGAAGCTCATCGTTCCATATTTGGAATTCTGACCGCGGGTATCATAGCAACCAAAGAGCCAGTCCGGATTAAGACTGTTGAAGGTAATGCCCCTTCCAGCCCGCACCGCTGGTTTAGCAGGGAGCGGGCGCATAGCAACGCTGTCAATCAAACCTGTTGCTAACGCTAGTGGGAGTGACCTCTGGGAAAGAAGTCTGTTATTAATGTTCATATCTTGATTTACGGGCACAATAGCGAAAATAAAAATACTAGTATCATGTTGAGCGGGTTAATACGAACATTTTAAGACTAAAATGATGAGCCTGACAGCAGCATTTACGGAGAGAGGGGTGAAGTTTTTTCAATGCAAAGTCACCTGGAGTCCATAGAACCGGAAACGCGTCCATGCTTACTTCCTGTTTGGAACACGCCACCTAGCCGGTTAGCTATGTCCTTTTATATATAGTCTATGGTTCTTTTTCTGAATATATAAACTACTTGTTGTTTGTTGTTGTTGTTGTTGTTTTAATCAATCAATTCACAGATTCTATTTTTAGTTGGTAACGAAACGCTTTACAGCCGTACCACCTTGTAAATGCCCAATCCTGTCTGATCTCGGAAGGTAAGCGCCATTGAGCGATTGGTGATGGTCGGAGAAGGCGGTGGCACAGATTGGCAGCTTCACTTCCGTCAGTCTACCCCAAGACAGCTGTAGCTACAAAAATTGGAGATTAGTTTAACCAGGGATCGCAGGAGGAGTGGTCTGTGACGTATATAATTATTAGCATTTTAGCATACGTCACTTTACATATCAAAAAAGCAGTAAATTCAAGTTTTACTCTCTTCCTTCTCTTTTTACCCTTCATCACAAACTGTACAGACACAATAGTGTTTTTATAATCACCCAAACTGGTGGCACTTTGTCAGCCCAGACTCCAAATGGCACTACTTCTGTGTCTCTATTAGAATCCCACAATTATTTACAAAATACTAGAACACAACATTTGCTTCTCCTTATTTTGTCCCCTTCTGATGGATGCTAATGCCTCCAAATATGAATAAGTGGTGTGGTGAGTGCGAGTAATACCATATGCATACATTGACTGTAAATATTTAATATCCCAGATGATAGAGCTCATACAGATGCCATAATGCATTCAAGCACGCAGTTTGCTCTCTCCTAATGAACCAGAATTACCCAGCATTCCCCGCTGCCAGCGCCCAACACCTTCATAAATCTGCAGTGTGCGGTGATGGAGTGGACCCAGGTGTACCCAGGTTCAGAGTGGTTGATAACGTCACTGGTTATTGATGCTTTATTGTTGTGCATCCACCTCTTTCTCACGGTCTCATTCTCATTCATTAGGCCTGAATGAGGAGGAGGCCACTGAAGTTCAGGCTGGAAAGTGCATTATTGAACTATGTTACAATAGTGCACCTACACTGAAAAAAAAAACAAAAAAACATAAAAAATACATTGTAATTTTATTTGGCTGTTGCGTATTGCGTTTAATTCTTTCGCTATGGACGAGAAGGGAAATTTGTTTCAAAGTAAGCTTTTCGCTATGGACGAGAAGGGAAATTTGTAAGCTACCTTTAAGTATCGCCTTGTGTCTGATTCAGTGAACTAGCATAATCCCACTTTCAAACCACTGCTTCACACTGCACATACTGTGTTGTTTTTATTACGTAGAAATGATACTAGCTGATCATTTTGTGAGCATTTCACCACCTGTTTAGTTGTCATTCGAGTTGTTGCTGGAGCTAATTTGGATATTTTTAGTTAGAGTCCGGTTCAGTTAAGTGTTGATGTTTTTTTTTTTTCCTTTCTTTATCGGAGAATAAAAATCTGAGGCTCTGCTGCTTCATTCTATGCTGTAATTACGCTCTTTTCTTTTGCAACATATTATCGTTTATTTATTGTAAATATTTAACCAAATTTTAATTTATAATAAGAGAAAAATTCAAATCTGTCAGCTGGACAAAAAGTTGTAGGAGTGAAGACATTTTGCTGTTCATCCAAGCCTCTTCTTCAGTTCTGGTCAGATCACTGGTGGACACTGCCTTATATTTATCTGAAGGGAGGAGCTAACTACACTGAAACTAACACACCTATTGTTTTACAGTTGTTTGTTGGCTAGGTCTATTGAGCTTAATAGTAAATCTGACCAGAACTGAAAAAGTGGCTTGGATGAGCAGAAAAAGTTCTTGTCCAGTTGACAGATTTGATTTTTTCTTTTACTATGGATCATACATGGACAGCTGACCTTTTGTTACCATTTTTATTTACATTTTGTCAATTAATAAATTACAATTGTAGACCCACTCATTAAAAAGGACAATTTAGACAGTGAGGCTGTATTAAACTGCACACCCATATCCAAATTACCTTTCATGGTAAACATTGTGGAAAAAATTGTGTTCTCTCAAATTTTAGCTCATGTTAACAGATTGCATATCTTCGCCAAGTTTCAGTCTGATTTCCGGAAGCATCATAGTACTGAATCTGCTCCAGTAAAGGTCTATAATGACATCCTTCTCTCACTTGATTCTGGATCCTCAGCTGTGTTAATTCTATTGGACTTAAGAGCAGCCTTTGACACGATTGACCACCAGGTCTTCTTAAAGTGTCTGCAGCATGTACAGTAGTTGGGTTGGTTGGGTTAAAAGGTTTACCTCATATTTGACAGGAAGATCTTTCTCAGTCAAAGTAGGTGAGAGAGCGTCCACCCTGCTCCTGTCACCTGCGGTCTGCCCCAAGGGTCCATTCTAGCGCCTCTTTTATTTTCATTACATATGCTCCCCCTGGGTTTAATTCTAGAGAAACGCCAGATTAACACTGAAACCCAGCTCTATCTCCCCTCTCCCCAAACAATGGCTCGTACCTTGTCACTCTCCATGCTTGTTTTGCGGAAATAAAAAAAAAAACTGGATGTCCTATCATTTCCTTCAGCGAATGAAAATAAGAC
The DNA here is from genome assembly GCA_000787095.1 of Periophthalmodon schlosseri. Classification (NCBI taxonomy): domain Eukaryota; kingdom Metazoa; phylum Chordata; class Actinopteri; order Gobiiformes; family Gobiidae; genus Periophthalmodon; species Periophthalmodon schlosseri. Next base: position 22,337 of record JACM01027103.1, on the reverse strand, counting down.
TGAGGTTATTCTGTTTGGACCTCACACTGACACCCTCACATCTGGCCTCCCACAATCCTTCCTCAACAGGTTGCAGTTAGTCCAAAATGCTGCTGCCAGACTGCTCACCAGTTCTAAAACGAGAGGCCGTATCACACCCATCCTAGTCCAACTCCATTGGCTTACAGTTCACTTGCACCTCAGTATGTCACCGATCTTTTAACTCCACACGTTGACCCTCGGCCACTCAGGTCAAACTGTCTTAACTTACTGTCTATCTCATCATCCCGCCTCAAAACCAAGGAAGGTCCATGTTGTTGTGCTCCTCTCCTTACCTCATTTTAAAACCCTCCTAAAAACACATTTTTTGAGATGTGCTATATAAATAAAATGACTTGACTACACATTTAGCTTTCAGTTTTTAGATCTTGGAGAGATGGGAAGCTGGTTTGCTGGTTTGTCGTTCCCTTAGTTCCGAGCAGCGCAGGTTGTCACACTACCTGGAAACCCTCTTATGTAAACTTGTTGAGCCCTTCTCCCTGCTGCTCTGGACACACTCAGTGCTGTTTAGACAAGTGTAACTAAATAAGAACATACTTCAAATCTAATGCACAACCATAAATCACCTTGAAAAAAATAAAAAGCTCCATAAAAGCTGATGTTGGCTTGTGGGGTTCACTTGCTATGCTCTGCCTGGGTTATTAATGAGCCATCGCAGGCCACTTGTGCTGAACTGAAACATTACCGAGCCGTTCATTCGTGAGGTGACGTCCTCAAGGCCAAAGAACCAATCACAGGAGAGGCCTGACAGGCCCATCCACATGTCACGTTGGCTACATTATTCTGATGCAGCTAATATGCACCCAGCACATAAGATCTGTGTAGAGAGACGCAATAAAGCACTTAAAGGGCAATTTAAATTCGAGACATAGTTCACACTATTTTTCTTTGAATATTATTTAAAGGGACTATGCATTTGTTTAGTTGTTTTTTTTTTGTTTTTTTTTATTGCCATAACCATAGCCTTGCAATTTTCTTGTCTAGTCCAACTTAGAATAATCCATGTGTAGCGTTCATCCCCATCTGACACTGTTATACTGCTGGCTACTGACATTAACTTCAGTTTTAGGACTTGACTCCCTCCAAATCGCAGTGCTCCTCCTAAACGCCCTCGCTACACGCACACACGCACACTCACTCATGCACACACACACTCTGCTCGCTCGGCCCGACGTGCCTGATGGTCCATGCTCTCACCTGCTCCACCTCACTGCTCTAATTGGAAGAGAAAAGTTCCCCCTGCCCACAGCCTGTCCATGGGGCTCTGTCTGTGCAGGCTACGGGCTCGGAGCAATTAATGAATAATTACTGCTTAGAGGGACCCCAATAGGCCAAAGTCGCAAATTACACGCTTTTCCCTTGCCTTAAAGCTGTATAAACTCTTCAAGTCCAACCACTCATATCTCATCAATATGGCAACAAGGCAACGAGGTCATTGTTGCCATTCATTGTTAAAAATAATATGATTTATATTGTATATGAATGTAACTTTGTCTTGGAATCTTATTGTGCCTTTAAAATGCAACTTTGCCTGTCTCCAAAAGTCATTCAGATTGTCGGGCCTTTTAAGGAAGCATTTCTACAAGACACAAGTTTTTATAAGCACTGAAAGTCAAAAACTTGACTTTACTCACCAGATGTGCCAAAGTTCCATAGACACGCAAAAACAACACAACAAAAACAACAATGTAAAAATAAATAAACAAACTAGAAGCTACTGGTTAATACATTTATCACTCTGTAATACTTTTGGACAAACTCTACGCTTAGTTATTAACATCTCTAGTTATTAAATCTCTTTTGGTTTAACATTAGGCTAAATGAAAATGATCTGAGATGTGATGACACAATCCTCACCACTACTGGACGGTTTTGAACAGCCTGTGGGTTTCCTTTTTGGAGTGTACCAGCAAATAAAAGTCTTGGTATTAAATTATTTCCCTTCCCAAGTAAAGGTGCAAACTTTTCTTGTATATTTTCAGTTAGGGATGTTTTTACTGCTCAAAAAGCCCTTGAAAAACATTAATTCTTAGTGACCTGTGATTTGGCCTGGTATCATCACCTGTTTGACATCCATAAGCTTCACGCCATCCTGCGGAACATTCTTGGCAAAGCAATAACATTTCCATGGACACAAGCGGGTGAAAGTTACACAGTGTGCCTTTAAATATAGTGGTCGCTCTTGCATACCTGTCTTGTGATAGTCTGAAAGCGGATTGTTTTAAAAGCACAACACTTGGACCTGTCTGCGTGAGCGGCGGTTCTCCGCTTCACTCACTGTAATATCAAGTTTCTTCCTCGACTATGGCGCTGTTTCTGCTCATGCAAACACCAGCGCTCTCTCCCTTTTACTGTCAGCAGCAGACAGAAACCACAAAGCCTTCTTTTGTGCAGCAGAGGATCAACAATAAAACACTGCACACAAACTCGCCGGGAAAACTCATTGAAAAGTGAAAATATGGGGCATAATAAAAACACAACGTTAAATAATGTATAATTGTAGAGTGTGAAAGCGTTCTTTGAAAAGTCTTTATCGTGGTCTACTCTTTTAACTCACATTTCATAAAGACACTTTGTCATCGTATTTAGGTAGTTTCAAAAGTTATGTATGCAACTACTTTCACCTGTTCAAATATTAATACGCAAAGAGTACCACTGTTATATAATAATTTGACAGTTGGGTACTTAACCTCTATATTCAAATCCATATTTAAATAATTCAAGCCTGCAAGCATCCCTCCTTGTTTATTTCACCTACCAAAAAGACTAGGACAATACAAGGCATAGGCTAATCTTACTTTCCCTGGCATAAAGGTTGCATTTTTGTGTATAGATACTCTTCGGTGTTGCACAAAGTGATAATTGGTATGTTGGCGTACATGATGAACGCAAGTTAAAAGTACACAGTTTAATGCGTTTCTCAGCTCGGTTCATTACAGTTAATTGCCATAATGTGTATGTTCTATCTGCTTTGTACATGTCTCAAAATGTAAATAGCTGTTTTGAGAAAAGCAGGATGTACTTGTGCAAATCAATCTCCCACAAGCACCGCAGGAAATGCAGAAGTCAACAGCCTTCTACTGACATTTGAGTCATCACCAAACACTAGCTGACAAAATATACTTTGAAACAGTTTGTTTGCATAATATGAAGTACTGTAAATACGTGTATTTTACTGTGTATCCCTAAAACATAACATTGGGAGTTTTGGATGGAGGAAAGCCATATTTCTTCCACTTTAATTTTAATTCTGACTGATATACTGACTGTAAAGCAACATAGTTCCATAAAGTCCCACTTTATATTAAATGAAAATGATTTATATATAAAATAAATACATTTGTTCACCTATTATGGGAGAAATGTGCAGTATTATCTATGTCTACGCTCAAATGTGTAGCAAACTGAATCAAGCTCGGTGCTGTTGTTGTGTCCTCAAATTGAAATATATAAAAACACAGCTGTTTGACTAATTTTATGCCTGCACTACCCCCGAATATGTCTACAATCGCTACCCTTTGCCAGCTCTCAATCATAATTCTGCTTTTTTTTCCTCCCAAATGCCATTTGCGGACCAAAAGAGTTGCCAAAAAACATGCACATTCGTTCACTCACTCTGTCGCGCACTCTTTGGCTTTAAAGTGCTGTCCCAGTCACAAAATCCCATCTGGTGCAGAGAGGGAAAGTACACTCCCTTTTTAACCCCTATTACTCACAAGGTGCTGATTCCATATGAAAGGTGTCAGGGCCCGGAGTGCTGTACTCCTCTCCGGATCACACTTAAACTATCTTTCATCTGCTCGTGATTATAGTGACAGTTCCCCTTTGGAGCTGAGAGCCCTGGGGGAGACAGACACTTGGCCTCTTGGTTTGTAGATAGACGTCCGTATATGGGCATGTGCAGATGGATGGATGCTGGGAGTATGAAGAGAGGTGACAATGGGTTTCTAAGGCGTGTTATCGGGGTTGTTTCTAGCTTTATGGGGGCCCTATATGCAGAAATCTGTAAGGAGGGCACTTTGGCATGATTGTGTTATGGAAAAATAATGATTCATTTCAACAAGCCTCAGTTAGTTACGAAATTAAAAGGTGTGAGAAATGTAGACAGGTGCCAACTCTTTATAAATAACAGGTTATAAATAAACATTTTAAAGTGTTTCCTGAAGGATGGAGACAGTGGCTGTGGTTACACGCACATTCTAAATCTGATTATTTTCAGCTTTTTTGGAGTTATAAGATTATTAAAAGGACAAGCAAGAAAAATCTGATCTCTTTCTGATTATGATCCCTCTTATCAACCTCCCTCTGTCTGTCAGATCCTCGCAGTCTTTAACACAGTCTAAGACCAGACTGAAAACCCACCTCTTCTCCCTGGCATTTAATACTAGCTAGACAGGATATCACGGTGTTTTATTGTTCTTTGCCCATGTATCATATTATCTGTATATTTGTTTTTTGGTTGTCTTTTTATGTGAAGCACTTTGGGCAGCTGAAGCTGTTTTTGTTTTTTTTAAATGTGCTATATAAATAAGATTGAATTGAACTGTCAGATTTTGTGGTGTTTGCCAGGCGTAGTTTTGCTTTCAGCAGAAATTCACAGGCAAAGACAGGCTATAAAGAAAATCATATTAATCATAACGTAACTATGGATACATTTCAAACAGCAAATCTGACACATTTATACAGATTATATTCTACTTGCATTTTAAAAAAACTCTTTTGCAGGGTGGTTACATTTTTTCCCCCTTCATACGGATATTGCTAGACAGATGACAATATTTAGGTGTGTATGCAAATGCTCATTAAATGTATATACAGTACATTACTGCTAAGGTACAGTTAATCATTCGTCGCTGGAGCTCCAAGGCCTACGCTGTGTGACTGTATCAACAAGCGCATTAGATGGTGCACACGGATTTATCACTATTTGCTATTTCCAATAACATTACACAAATAACTTGTGAGTTGGTGTTGAACAGATAACCAACTCAATACTGAAGCCAATTAAAATAGCGTTCCAAATATAGCAGCTCAGTAAACAGGATCCATCTTGCTGTGTACATTTCCATAACACGCAGGCATAATAACGCTTGTTCTGTATCACATAATTAGCACAAGATGTTTGATTCCCATCGTGTTTTAATGACTTGACCAAAGTACATTGTTTGTGCCCTTTCTGCGGCCCCATAAACAACCGTGTGCGCGTTATCATTAGGCCAGCGTACGCGGCGCAGGAAGTCATTTTGTGCCGTGAGGATGTAAATATAAGTGTCTCGTGATTATTCTTTATCTTCCTCATTAAAGCAGAGGCGAACAGCTGCATGGCTACACTGGCCGACTAAAGAAGGAACGCACTCTATTGTGACTGAGATGATAAAATGCATAATTAGGTAGTCAATGTTGTGTTGGTGTCCTCTCTGTCTTGTGCTGATCGGTGCAGCTCTGTGTTTCCTCTTCATTTTCAAAAAGGATGTTGTTCATTAATGCTACGTGATTTCGGAGCCTTCCCCCGTCTCGCAGTCGCGTTTAGTCTTTGGTAATGTACCTTTATTGGCTGGATGGGCAGTTTATCTGTACACTAGCTCATTTAATAATGCATGTGTCTGGTGTTGTAGTCTACTGTAATGGCTGCATCTGGGAGCGTTCAGGTGGAAAGATGTAGCAGCTCGTTCAGTCACAAAAAGTTTTTTTATCTCTACTTAGCAGCAACTCAACCGAACTTCGCAATGGAAATGATGAATGTGTTGTCTACCAACTGATTGACATACAGGATTTCGTTTAGACTTACCTCTCAATCAAACTGAAAAGAACAGGTCTGTTATTCTCATGGAAAACTTTCCTCATTTTCTCAGGAACAAACATGGAACATTCTGGGATCATTTTCAAAGACAAAGACATTCAAAAGTGAAATGCTCTAAATGTAATATTTAAATGGCAAATCGTTTTGGCCAAATATTTCTCCATTGTTTGTCCAGAAACACACTCATAAACTCTTTAATCATGGAAGTAACCACCTGCAGTTTTGTGTAGGAAGATAATGAGTGCTTATTTTCACTTGTTATGTCAGAAAGACTTGAGGCAAAACTTCCTCATGAAAAGTCCACAGCAGTAACTATTATACTTATATTCAGTTGTGTTTGCTGAATAACCCAGATTCTTAATTAAAGTTTTAATAATTGCAATCTAATATTTAAATGTCAAGCAGACATCTGTCTGTCCTCTGCAGTGTGTTGTCCCGTGTCTTCGGTCACTGTTGGCTCTCCTCTAATTGTTCCATGTTCCCGTGTCCTTGGGCTGCTGCAGCGCCTGTTCACCTTCACAGTAATAATCATAAAAAGACAAGCAGTTTTGTTTAGTGTGTACTCCTAAAATCTAATGACGGCGTGCATCTCTGCCTGTGTGTCCCTATAGTTTATAATAGCATATGCTTCACTATCATCTTTCATTCTGTATGGGTTCACTGAGAGACAGGTTAAACATGTTTCAATTTTAGATGTTTGACCTCTTTGCTTTGTAACATAAGTGCTCAGATACTTGCAAATGGATTTCGTCAATGTGACCTCTGCAGAAGAAACAAAAGTAAACTTATTTAGTAACAGTAGCTCAGTTGGTAGAACGTTTGTCCACTGATCCGAACACTGGCAGTTTGACTCCCGCTCTTGACATAAACATCACTTGGAGAGCTGTTTTTGTGTCCTTGGGCAGGACACTTAACCCACCTCACCCCCAGTGTCTGCGTACACTGGTGTGTGAATGTGTGTGTGAATGGGTGACTGGTTCCTTGATGTTAAGCGGTTTGATGTTTTTGAGGGTGGAAAAATGCTAAAAAAAATGTGAAAAAATGCTAAATAAAAATGTGACCATTTACCATTAAAAAAAAAAAAAAAAATGCTTCTAAAAACTCAAACTAAAAATTGGCAGTTAAACATGGTATATTAATTGCAGGAGACTTTTTAACTGTGTCAGTCAGCACTGTCTCTGTGGAGATGGCATCGCTTGGAATGTTATACAGTATGGCATTAACTATAATATTGCATCAGTCTTGCATTTATTCACACAGTAACTTGGCCTAGTGGCGCCACCTGCTTGTCACCCTGGAGTAAGTCTAATGCCATGCTGTGGGACATTCCACGCAAAGCAATAAAAGGTAATTGAGGCAAGCAGGTTGTATACCCTCTCCCAGAAAAGTTCCATAGTGCACCTTTAAATGTACACAAAGCAGCATTATTTTGTACTTGTCAAAAGGGGACATTTTTTATAAGAGCAGGTTACAGGAAATCACAGGGCCAAAATAATATTAGTCCAGTGGTGACAGGCACATGAAGGCAAGATGAATCTGTGATAAAAATACAGCCAAATGAATACAAATGGAGTCTCCTTTACCCACAGGGCCGAATAAATCATATGTGCTGCAGAGAGCTGTGGTCCCTCTCTTCATCTGATTAAGTCTGAAAAGTGTCCTTCTGTGTTAATAACCCTCTGCAGGAGGTGATGCGTTTGTGGATGCTCAGGAAAAGGCAGCGCTGACGTAAAAGCTGGATGACTGCTTTTGAGTGTGGTCAATGCACAGACACGAACGGAAATGAGTGACTCTATGTTAGTGATTAGTGCTCAGAGGTGAAATACAGATATGAGGAAGTCATCTTAGGACACGGTTAGTCCTTAAGAGAACTGGAAATAGGTGTTAGTGTTTTTGAAATTGCATTTACTCATTAACAGCATAATAACCTTGAATGCTTTCATATTATTGGAAACTCAGCAACAACCGATTAAGTGTTTTGTTGACCTTTCAGGTTGGTCTACCACAAAACACACTTCTACTCTTTTGCCATTACAATGTTATTCTTTTTTTACCATTTAGAAACCAAATACTCATGAAAATGTGGTATAATTGTGATTATTCAAATCCAGAATGAAATATCTCTGTATTTTTATATGGAGGGATATCAGTCTAATCACCACTCCATCCATTGCGCCTCAAGCCCGACTCTAAACATGATTGTGCAATCAGATTTGTATATTTTAGTGACGCATGTGAAACAAAGGAGCTCGTTGGTCACCCATCATTTTGAACAGAATTATATTTCTTCCACCTCACATAAACAGAGTATAGTGCTTTGCTCAGTGATTCTGCAGAAATCTCTGCAGAAGCCTTCATAAAATATTGGAGAAGTGTGTATTTTGGACCCCGGGCAAACTGGGTCATATGATCTGTTTTAAATGTATACTGTGAATCATCTGCACAGAAAAGTCAGAATGCATAAAAAGGGCAGAAGAGAAAAGATAACAGCATGTAAATGATTTGAGTGAGTTTTAGTGAATCTGAAAACGATTACAGTATTAATAATTACAAGTTGACATGGACGCACACATGCACTGGCCGTGTGGTCTTTTGTCACTTGTAATCCTCTAAATCCACATGACTTCAGTGTCCTTCTGCATGTTTGATCCATGTAATAAACTGGTGAACTCAGCTTGGTGACTGTTCGGGCTCAAGTCACTGTTTGGGATTAAACATCTCCTGGTGCCACTTTGAACATGCAGCCGTGGAGCTCAGCCAAAAAGCTCCGAGGCCATTCAGGGACACCCCATAGACTTTGTACCACATTTAACAGAGATAGAGACTTTGAAAAGGACTGGCAACGCTTGAGAGATAGTCTGGCTCTGAAAACATAACCGCCATAGCATCATGATTATGGAAAGGAAAAATGAACAGATTATGCCTTCAGTGTAGCACCTGTTTGTCGGTGATTAAGTATTTCTCAAAGTCGAAAAAGCTGTAAAAAGTTTGCAGGACTGGTTGGAGCTTCACTAAAAGTACATTACGGAACTTTTCAGATGGAGGATCCGCCACCTGCTTGTTACCATGGTGATGCTTTGCCTGGAATGTAGGTGAGATAAATGTAAGATAGATAACTTTGATGGCATACTGTGGAACATCAGTAACTCTGCGGTGACAAGCAGGAAGTGGATGTTATGTAGAGCACCTTTAACAAGAGCCAAATGATGATGGTGTGGCTATAGGGGGTATCACAGTTCTTGGGATGGGGCAGAACTGTAGGCAAAATGTTATGTGTGTGCCAATGCATAGGCCTTAATGACATGAGCTTAGTAATATGAATGCTTGCAGCTAACGCTAAATGAAACCAGAAAGGCAGAAAAGTTATATATGATTGTGCTGCCCGCCCACAATGACTTAAACAAGTTGAATGAATACATCTTAGAACTAATTTTTCTTCTTTTTCTTTGTGTCTTGAATAGTTATTGGGGATAATCAAGGTTATTTGGGTAATGAAGCATTTTGTTTGTTATTGCAGTATAATTATGGAGATTTATGGTGCTATAATTACTTCAAAGGCCATCTATATTCACTAAAATACTTCCTTTCCCTTACGTTCGCAAGGTATTTGTTTACTGTTATCAGCTACTTCCATGCCGAGATGATGAAATGAACTTGTGCAAATGTTTTTTGAGCTATTTAAATGAATCCTTTTATCTTGACACAAGCACCAGCGGATGTCTTCCCGTTGTTAAATAAAACACCGGGGTCGGAAGTTCACACAGTTGGACAGATTGATGTACACTGTAAAGAACATGAAATGGAAACAGACAAAAGAAATTGGAGTATGACTGTATGCATTTTCCCAGGGTAAAAAAAAAAAAAAAAATCATTCTTACTGAGAGTCTGGTCCTCTGCTCGCCCCCATTAAGTTAGATAAGGTGCCATACTGTGGAACATTCCAAGCAAAGCTATAATATTTCCATGGAGACAAGGAGGCTGACAGGCAATCTACCAGATAAGTTATACAGTGGACCTTTAAGATTCATCTCTTTACTGCAAGCAGTCTTAGGTTCTATATCTAGTAAGCAACATAAAAACATAAAAACCCTAAAGCCCTATCATTACATATTTATATAAAATTCCCTTTAAATATTCAAGTTTTAATTTTGATTGATTTGAATAACTAAATGACAAAACTGTTGCCTAAGTGTGCATAAAAGTGATAACAATTTTTGCCTTTGAGTTACCCAGTACAAAATTTGCACCAGATCTTGATTGAAGCCAACTCAAAGTGAAAGCCCAGAGCCGTACATTTCGGGAGCGGATAAACTGTGTTGTAATGGGAGGCGGCCGCAGTCATTGGAGAGAGCAGAGGGCACGTCCGGGTTGATAGACGAGGACTGAGGAGGCAGAGCTGTGTTGAATGCTCGCCGAGGGCCGGCCGAAAATCACTCCCCCCAAATCTGCCCGAGTCCGACCCAGGGCCAGAGGTGGGCTCTCTGTGGGAACAACACTTTGTATGAGCACTTAGGCCCATACAGCACTTAGAAGGCCAAAATGGACCTGCACATAGTGTAATACAGTCCTGCTTTCTAAAGATAGGACCGAAGTAAATACAACTCTGTCTGTGACTCAACTTCAGCAGCTTACATTCACATAGTGCAAATATGATGGACATATATTTACTTTGTTGTGTAATTAAACTGCCAAACAGCAGATCAGGCTCATCAGATGTGCAGATCACACATTAAAGACACATCCTTGCTGACGAGAACAAACTTTAATTCTCATAATCTTAGTGGAGTCTGCTTACGCTCCTTCTTCCTATCTATAGGTTTGATGGGTTAGAATGATAAACAAAAAGTTGCCATAGCGATTAACAATCTAAAACAAAATATTAGATCTTGTGAATGGGGAAAACAGTTCTCAAAATGTTGTAGAAGAGGAAGCTAAAACCATGTGCTATGAGAATGGTTAACTTAAAGCTAAGGTCCATTTCTGCTTCAATTGAAATGTAGACCAGGCAGTCCTTTTGAATGAGATGAAATTATTTTGGGAACATTTCGTAATCCCATAATTCACATCCGATAAGATGATTATGTAATAAGAGTGTTTTAAGCTTCCTTTAAATGGCTCCAGGGTGTATTTAATTCCTGTACTTAAGCTGTGGTGAGAGGTAGTGTCAACATTAGCAAAACAAACAGCATCATTTTAAATGTGTTAATATTTCAAGTGGATTTGGAGATAAATACAAAATTAACTCAAATAATCAACTCAAATCAAAGCTTTGGTTGGAGTAATTAAACGCATGAGACTAGGCTATCAACCCGTGTAGTACAAACCAACAATGCACCTCCAAATTCCGAATTTCATCTATTGGACACATTTTGATTTTTTTTTTTTTTTTTTTAATCATGCATATGGGTTTGTTTTTCTCATTATTACTTGGTTTGGTGGTTTGTGGAGAAAAAGTTGAGCAGAAAATTACAAAAATACAGGAAGCAGCACTGAATTCTAAAATGGAAAATGTCAAAAACACCAAAAAGTCCATCCAAAATCTAGGGACACAGATGCTATTATATATTACTTTAATCATAAAAACTGCATAATTTAGACAAGTGTTGGTTCTTGTTAACGTTATGGTTGCTAGGTAACAGGTATGGAATTATGTCTGCGTATGTCCTATCTCGTGCCCGTGTCCAACTACGAAGTAAAACTATAAACTTCACCAAAATTAGATTAATGTCTAATTAATGTTAACTAAGTTTCAGTGATGTTATTCACTTAACACTGTCGCTGGTCATGTTATGCTTGACGAGGCCACAATAACTTAATGGCTGTGTCCGAATGTCTCCCCCAGCCCCTAACCTCTCACCTCACATAGGCCTGCACTCTTAAGAGGAGTGTACTGCACTCAGCTCACTACTTTTGGGTCACGTAACTCCAGCGTCTGGGTGAAAAAAGTCCACTAAACTAAACTTAACTCCGATAAAAATAAAAAAAAAAGTCTGTCATAAATAATGATCAAATTGGACTGGCACACAAGTATTTATGGACCAATAAGAACCATGCACGTTTTTGTCAAGCTGGATCTCACACAAACAGACTGAATTCATCAGTTTTTTGTCTGAGATGGGGAAATTATCACTCTTTTAACAGCTCGAGCTAAGGTAAGCAGCTAACGCTAGCAGATTTACACCGTAACACTTTATTTAATAGTGGTTTATTCATAATCAGGGAACGACAGTGCGATAAACCAGCGCTTCTATCTGCTTTCATTCAGATGTGTTGTGTCCAGTTAAAGACCTACTATCCTCTCTTGTTTTTCCAACTCTCGCCGTGCATTGTGGTCTATATTCACCAGTCTAGTGACCAGCGCTGGACACTACTTTTCAAGGAGCATTGTGGGAAATTTTAAGTGCACTACTTTTCGCTCACTGGACATTCGGACTAAAAATGACGTGACCCCTAAATATTGCCCTAAGTAGGGGATAGTGTGGACACAGCCAATGTCTTTCTCAAAAATGTCTCAAATTCTCTCAACATTACAGGCTAGACCTCTATTAGTACTAAAAGCAGTAATGTATGAGCTATTTATGGCTATTTAGCTTCCTTCCAACACAAAGTAAGTGATTTCTTTAGCGCACTCAGTAATTCCCAGTGCCTCTACAATCAAGGCCAGAAGTGCTTTGTTCTGGCTATTAGCTGAACAAATATGCCAAGGTTACAATTAATGTCCTCTTTATTGAATCATCCATTGCCTCTCTTATTCTCTCTCCCAATAGCAGACGAAGACACCGCTCGCATTCTAATGTGCTGCCCCAAAAGAAACTCCGTGTGAATAGGTTTTTGGTTAGAGATGGAGAGGAGCGAAGCAGCTAAAAGTTCACCGAATGCTGGCCAATTATATCACAGATCAATAACACGTGTGTCGGAGTTTAGATGTCTTGTTTTAGCGGGATTACATAACTACACAGGAAGTGCAGCATGCCTTCGCTCACAAAGTCTATTGGGACATGTACGGAGTTCTTGTTTTCTCACTGAGTATTATAAGGCACCGGTATACACTGCAATTATTTCTACCCCGGGGGTGTAATTTCATAGTACATTTCACTGTTCAATTGTGCAGTTGGGGATGCCATTTTGTTCCTAGATTGTTCACTCTGAGAACTATTTAAGTGTACTGAAGAGAAAAGACTGCAGAAGACTAACTACTTTTTATTAGTAGTAGTAGTAGTAGTAGTAGTAGTAGTAGTAGTAGTAGTAGTAGAAATGAATAACACAAAAATAAGTAATTTCTAGTAGTAGTAGTAGTAGTAGTAGACATGAACAACACAAAAATAAGTAGTTTCTAGTAGTAGCAGCAGTAGTAGTAGTAGTAGTAGACATGAACAACACAAAAATAAGTAATTTCTAGTTGTAGTAGTAGCAGTAGTAGTAGTAGTAGACATGAACAACACAAAAATAAGCAATTTCTAGTAATAGCAGTAGTAGTAGTAGTAGTAATAGTAATAGTAGTAATAGTAGTAGACATAAATAACACAAAAATACATCATTTCTAGTAGTAGTAGTGATAGTAGTAGTTGTAGTAACAGTAGATATGAATGACACAAAAATAAGTAATTTCTGCTAATTAGAGAAAAAATAGCTTACGCTTCATTTAATTTAGAAGTTGCTGTACCAAATGTTTCCTCTTGATTTTACAGATAATTAGCTTGATTAATTATTGCATCTAAATATTTTCTTTATTGACGCTGCGAGGTCATGCTTAAAGAAACTAGTGAAGAAAAACATAAAGCACATTTTCACAGTAACATTAAGTGGACACCGACTGTGTAGGATAAAGCTAATGGTCCCACCCTCTCATCATCAGCACTAATAACAGTCATTAATATAAACACGCTCATTTGCATAAGCATTGAGTCTGCAATTAATGAACAATTCGGCCATGTTGAAGAGGGAAAGAAAGCAAGGTCACTGGGCAACAAACACGATGTAAAATGCACACTCTAATCAACAACAGTTATATCGTCCAGTTTTCATTTACTTTCTCTCTTGTGACCTTGTGTCGTGACCACCATTTTAAATCTAACCAACTTTTCTGCCGCCTGCTTGTCTCCGTGTCGTTGCTTTGCCTTGAATGTTCCAAAATATCACATAAAACGTATCTATCGCCATGGCGACAAGGAGGCGACGCGACCAGGCCAAATTACCGGTCAGACCTGGGAGCAATAAAACACCTCTAATGAAATAAATGCAAAAATAGATGTTTCATACAGTTCAGGCAAAGCAATATCATCTCCATGGAGACAAAGCCCTACTTGAGATGTTCCATAGTGGACCTTTAAGGACCACCACAGTAGTAAGACCATAACGGCAACGGTTGTAATAATCAATATAATTTACTCATCAGAAAAAATATAAATATATATACAAAAAAATAACCTCTTTATCATCAGATCTTGAATAGATTTGAATCTATACACTCATAGTTGCCGTTGGTGTGTGTCTGCACTTGTGTGTGAGTGTGTGAAGTGTGCATACTTTAGCAAAATGCATAAAAACGTGTGACTCCAGTGGGACGGATGATCTCTGGAGGCAGGACAAAGTCAATCTGGAGAGTTCCCCCGCACCCATGGGAGCAGGCCACCCGGGTGCACACATCCGCTACTCCTGATAAAGATGGAGAGGGGAGGATTTGACTTTTCACTCCCTCTATATAGAACACAAAGTACAAGGGCAGCGGGCGGGCAGGAAAAAAAGCTCTAATAGTAGTAGTAGCGGCGGTGGCGGTTGCAGGCAGGACTCACAGCTGTTGGTTACATAAATCCTGGGTGTGATGAATTTTCCTTGGTGCTAAGTTGTCATGTATTTAATCAAGCTCTTTTGTAGCCTAGCGTTAGCGTTTGTGCCGCAGAGACGGACAGATCCCCCGGAGTGTTGGAGTGGTACAGTGTGTGACTGAGACCACCGCGACACAACACACAGGCAGAAGGAGGAGCTGACTCACAGTTTGGAGAGACAAATAATGACAAAGAGAGGCTGTTGTCTGAGAATCTTTGTCTGAGAAGCCTTCCTGTGTTACTGTGACTAACTAACTTGGCTTTCTCCCACCGGACATAGATAAAAATGTGGGAATTTTATGCAGATGGGGGTGGATTGGTGCTCAAGTGAGAGTAAAGTTGCTTCAAAACAGTATTACTCAAGTAGAAGTCTGTGTAATCAATCCCTCATTAGTCCAGATATGATCCATAGTAAAAGAAAAGTTCAAATCTCTCAACTGGGCAAAAAGTTGTAAGACACTGCCTTATATCTATCTGAAAGGAGGAGCTAGCTACCAGAACTGAAGAAGGAGCTTGGATGAGCAGCAAAACATCTTTACATCTCAACTTTTTGTCCAGCTGACAGATTTGAACTTTTCTTTTACTATACTCAAGTTGAAGTAGTGCAAATAAAGTATTGGCTTAAAATACTACTCAAGTACGAGTGACTACTGTTTGGACGTAATGTTTGATTTACAATTTAAAAGACAAAACATGAAATAAAAGAACAAATTGTGGAATTTTCAAAGGATAGACAACACGAATGAGATAAAATAAATCATATCTGGAGCGGTGCAAGAAACACAAATGTTCAAATCTGCTAATATTGTAATTTTGTCACTTGCGGTCACAGTTAGAAGAGTAACTCAAGTAAGAGTATGATTACACTGTAAAATATTACGCAAATAGGAGTAAAAGTATGGTATCTGCAAACTACTCTGGACAAACTATTTTCTATTAGTAGTAGCAGTAGTAGTAGTAGGAGTAGTAGTAGTAGTAGACATGAACGACACAAAAATAAGTCATTTCTAGTAATAGTAGTAGTAGTAGTAGTAGTAGTAGTAGTAGTAGTAGTAGTAGTAGTAGTAGTAGTAGAAAGTAGAAAGTAGTAGTAGTAGTAGAAATCTGAATACTTGTTGAAATACACTGTTTATCTGTATATTTATGATCCCCATTAGCTGTACCTGAGGGCCAGCTAATCTTCATTATAGAGGTACATTAATAATTAAAACCATCACACTCCCTATATATCCCTGAGTGGGGGTAAAGTAGAGATTAACTTTAAAAACAAGACCAAATACATAAGAAAAAGTAATATTTTTACTTTACATCCGCCCAATTCACATGTGCTTATATGACTCTCTTTGCAAAGTACTGCAAGACACTGTACTCAAGTGTTCTTCTGTTCCACTTAAAAGCCTCTAATTGCAGTGATTCAGCCGAAAGTGGCTCTTTATCTCCGCTCTCATGTGAATCATGCTTAACACTAAAAGTATGTCTCAGTGGGATTTAATGATTTAAATGTCGCTAAATAATCAAAATGGATGTTTTAGCAGTGGATGACACATGAAAATACAAGCTTAAAGGCATAAAAATGAGACATTTTGTCTTGATTCAGGACTTGTAATGATTTTCTTCAAATCTTTCAAATCCCGGCTCATTGAATAACACAAATCCATTAGAGCAGTGTAGGGACGGGCTGTTGTAGTTGTATTGGAGTACACTTTGTCTAAAGAGTCCTGGGAGTGTTCCAGTCTTCACTTACTGCGCACACTCCACTACTTGGTCTCATCCTCCACAGCCTCTTGTGTGAATAACCACACGAATATTCACGCGTAAAAGCGTTGTAATGAAGAACCCATTGCTTAGAAAGTGGCATGCGATTTTAGTATCAAAGTGTATTTGTTTTGTAGCAGCAGAAATCATTTGTGGCAAATGGAATGAAACTAAGCTGTTTTGTGAAGAGATTGTCCAAGGGCGTCATGTCTGCACGCCGCAAAACAGGACAGGAAAAAGTGAACTAGTCCAGAAGAAGAAAGCTTTAAAACGAAACACTGCTCTAATTTGAGGAGATGTTAACTTTTTGATACATTTTCAATTATTAGAATGTTGATTAGAAAAAATGTGTTTTGTCATGAACCTGGGAAGTGTGAACCACACTGCTACTCTTTGCTATTTTGTCTGTAATAGATTGTACTGATAATGTGGTGATTATAGTATGCTTATATATTGTATCGTAAAAGAAAAATAAGAAAAAAATTGCTTCTTTAACTCCCCTCTCAAACCATTGACCATACTGGTTTGAGAGGGGAGAGTTGAGAGTTAAAGAGGCAATTTTTGTTAGGAGAGACAATCCTTCCTTGAACAGGAATGGGGGCCTCAGACATCATCTAATTCCCTATCTATAATTCAAAAAGAACAATATGGCTATCCAGGATGCTAATAGGTGTGAAATCACTCATCAGTGGCTTGAACGACTATGCTAAGTAGGACTCAGGCACAGTGCACACTTAGGGTAGGACAGTAGACCTAGCCTACAAACAGAAACCTGTAGACAATAGGCTTTGAGTTTCAGTGTGGTTAGCTCCTCCCTTCAGGTGGATATAAGGCAGTGTCCACCAGTAATGTGACCAGAACTGAAGAAGCGGCTTGGATGAACAGTGAAACGTCTTCACTCCTACAACGTTGTGCCCAGTTGACAGATTTTATTTTTCGTTTGCGATGGATCAGACCTGGACTGAGGGATTACACAGTTATATATTGTTGCTTATATGAACTGTATGCTTAGGGCTTATTCATGAACAGCACCAAATGTAGCACTAGTTGAAAGATGATATGAGGGCACTGCTTCAGACTTCAGCTGAATCTAAGCTGCAATAAAAGTTGTGTGACCTAAAATAGGGGCGAGACAGAGAAACCTGGGGCACGCTTCCCCTGTAGCGCAGGCTTTCCCCTGGTGCCCGGTAGTTGGGCTGCCTTTAAATTTGTCCAGGGACAAAGCTGCACAAGGTATAATCCACCTGCCAGTCCCGTTCAGCGTCAGCGCTCTGTGGCGGGGACCCTCTGCCCCCACTTAAACAACAAACCAGCATCAGCAGCCAACAGTAGAAACCATTCTCCTCCATATCCTCTCCCCATCACAAATGCACCATGGGAAAGCTACGTGGGTGGTGTCGTACAAAAAAAAAGAGGGGCGGTGAGAAAGAGAGGCGAACTCGGAGACAGACAGACGCGCGCCATTCCTTCACAGCAGTGCGGGGAGTATTAGCACAAGGGGAAGAGAGCGGAGGAGCCGCAGCAGATAAGAAATGAGTGGCAAAACGTAGACGCCGCGCTTTTCCTCGGCTTCCCTCAGCCCACTCAGCTGCCGGGAAGGCCCCAG
Organism: Periophthalmodon schlosseri; assembly: GCA_000787095.1. Taxonomy (NCBI): domain Eukaryota; kingdom Metazoa; phylum Chordata; class Actinopteri; order Gobiiformes; family Gobiidae; genus Periophthalmodon; species Periophthalmodon schlosseri. Next base: position 4,312 of record JACM01027103.1, on the reverse strand, counting down.
GAGAGAGCAGAGATTGATCGGTTCATTTGGATTGGAAAAGTGGATCTCTCCCACCAAAAAACTTGTTTCCTTCCAAAGCAAAATGACAAATGAGCTATTGATTTGTTGTTTACGATGCGGGGGTGCCGGTTACCCCCCGTCGCCACCACCCCCCAGCCCCTCCCCATGTGACGGACCTCATAATGGCCGAGTCTCCGAGGGGTCTGTGCATCGCGTGTGGTGTTAAAGTGACAGCACACCGGGAGGCAGGGACAATATAGAGCACGTATGGTCCGCCGCTGTTATGTCAAGAGCTGGAGTTAGCGCAGTGTGAGGCGGCAAATAAGACCGCAGAGATGTGACAGCTAGTGACAAATGCTCATCGCGAGAGAGGAGGAGAAGGAACAGCCATTTTGTTTAGTGAATACGCCGACCAGTATAATCTCACAGCGCTACATAAAATTCAAAAGAAAAATAATACTGAACCAAGTTGTAAAGAAGTATACAAGAAAGGAAAGCAGTTTTTCTCTTCAAATGACATAACCTAGCAACACCAGGCACAGTAATTCAATCAGTTAAGTGGATTGTTGAGATAATTACAAGGCTAACTTGTGAGGAAATCTGTTCATTGACCAATCTTTCGAAATTTCTGCAGCAAAATGTCTGAAGTAATGTTGAAAAAGAAAAAAAAAACTACTACTGATATAGAGCCAGTGTGAATTGGGGGAAACTGGAATACCCAGAGAACACACATAGGAAGAACATGCAAACTGCTCATAGAAAGGCTCTGGAATGAAACCCTTGAGCCTGAGGTTAGAGTTTTAACTAGGGTGACCACCTGACCCTTTTTTGGTTGCCATACTGCCTTAAATTCACTCCAGTTGTTTAAATGATGCACTTTTTCACAGGTGTCATATGAATTGTATACAAAAATCTGTGTTTTTGTTAAAGCAGTTGAAAAAAGAAAACCATTTTGCGCTCTAGCAGTTTTTCTGAGCTTGTATTTCTTCTGTTTGTCCCACCATATCCCACCACAATGCACAATTCATCCAATTTTTACTACAGTCGGAGGTGGTCACCCTAGCTCATAGACTGTATAAAGAAGTGAACTAAGGGAGTGTGACATCACCCATAGTGTTCGGCTCCAGTCAAAATGAAGCTAATCGAGGCTAGCGGTTACAGGGGCAAATTTGGAGCCGAGTTCCATATTTGGACTTCCGTCTGCGGGTGTCAAAGTACCAAAGAGTCAATCTGGAGCGAAGCTATTGAAGGCAACGCCCCTTCCCGCCCGCGCCGCTGGTTTGGCAGTGGGTGGGCACTTAGCAACGAAGGCATTTGTCTGTTAATAATGTTCATATCTTGAGTTAAGGACACAATAGCGTAATAAAAATACCAGGATCATGTAGAGAGGGTCAGTACAAACATTTTAAGACCAAAATAACAAGCCTGACAGCAGCGTTTATGGAGAGAGGGGCGACAGTTTTCTAATGTAAAGTGAATTGGAGTCGATGGAGCCGGAAGCGCCGCCCACGGTCGCCTCCTATTTGGAATGCGGAGGCTAGCGGGTTAGCTATGTCTATGTCCTAGCCCTAACTCAAAAGTCACAATGACGCCCATAAATGTGCATGCAAAGAACAAGCCAAAGCACCTCGCTGATTGTATATCTGAGCTTTGAAAACTGTGTACACCCGAGGAGCACTTCAAACCCCAACGCACTCATCCGAATACACCCCCAAATGAAGCACGAGAGAGATTTTTAACCCACTTACAATGTGAAATGTAATTATAAGACAGCATTATTGTGTGCTGAGAATGTCTAATTATGCTGGTTATCGGTGTAGAGCGCTATGTCTGGCAATCTAAAATAAAGTGTGCAGGCTTGTAATCATGTCTCTATTCTTCTGTGTCCTCATACACTGTTCATTACCATCAGTAGGCTTTGGCAAACGGGAGATTACTTTATCGGCTGTTTTGCCCAGACTCTGTGTGAAATGGGATTGTCGTAAATTCCTACTTACGCACACACTTTACAATGACTAATTTCAGTGGTGGAAGAACTACTCAATTTTGTTATTTAAGTAAAAGTACAGACACCAGAGCAAATACATGCGTAAGTAAAAGCAGCACATGAAAAAATCTACTTAAGTAAAAATATTAAAGTACCTGTTTTAAAATGTGCTTAAAGAGTAAAAAGTAAAAGTATTTTGTGCAGATTTTCAGATCTAATAAAGCCTCAAATGTAGTGATTTTGATTCAGATTTGTGCTGAATTTTGTTCAATAGAAACAAATGATTTTTTTTTTTCCCTAGCTGTTTTTATTTGTATATTTATGTTTGCTCAAACTATGAACATGATAAAAATAAACCCATCAGCATTTTCAGCAGATTTCAAACTATCATAAAAACGCTTTTACTTTTCAGTCCTGTTAAAAAATGTAGTGGGGTAGAAAGTACAGATATCGTCTCTCAAATGTAGTGAAGTAAAAAGTAAAACGTATCCAGTTTAAAATGTACTTAAGAAAAGTGCAGATACCTAAAATTTTTATTTAAGTACAGTACTTTACTCCTTTTCTTTGTTACGTTCCACCACTGACAAATTTAAACATACACACAAAGCAATGCCATTTAATGTAAGGAAAATGTATGGGCACTTGTACTTTTTAAATGATGTCACTAGATCCACTGCAGACACAGGAGACAATAAAGGATAATCTAATCATTACAAGTATTCTTCACCCTCCTTACCTGCATGAATGTGTTTGCCGGTGAATGAAAGTAGAGCTAGATGAAAAAAAAAAAAAAAAAAATCACATTTTATTCCTTATATCAATCCCCATTTTCAAGTCAATTTTGATTTTGTCTTATTAAAAACTAAGACGTATAGATTTCAGTATCATTTCTTTTCATTGTCATTTGACCCCCCCGAAAATGTCAAACGTCTTTCTCCAAAGTCTGACCTCTACTCCAGCACATGCTTTTACTGATTGGCACTGGACTTCTTGATTAAAAAGACCCAAGTATATAATTGACAATTAGAAACGAATGAATCTCAAACTTGATTAAAATTTCATAACTGAAAGTTACTAATCGTAATCTAATCCAAGTAGAAAGTAAAATCTAGAAATCTGACGCAGACATCTATGCGAGTACAGTGACACTTTAAAGTTCCTGTAGATATTCTTACATTATTCTAGGCCCCACAAGGAAGTCCAAAGACACTGACAGAGAGGTAAGAGCTATCCGCATCGCAGAGGGGGAACTTCGGACATTAATTTAAACTTTGCCAATAGACAGGAAAAAGCCTAGATACAATCAAAGGTAGAGGCAGATTGGGCGATTTTGATCTATAACTCAGCACTTTCCTGGCACACAGTGAGTTAGTGGGGGCGGAGGGAGCCTGTGGGAGACAGCGGTAGATTGCTTCCTGATGCGACTGGTGGGAGGAAGTGACATCAGTGAATGCCTGTAAAAGGAGCAAAGAAGACACGCAGGGAAACACAGAAGGCAAGAAGACTCAAATCTTGCCTAAATTAGCAAGTTTAGAGAGTTTGCCAACGCTGCTAACACAAATGCATTTACTAGTACTTCAATGAACTTCTAATGCATTACTACAAGTGACTGAAAAGGTACTACAAATATGTACAAAGTCTGTATCTTCTCTCCTCATTGACTGCAGGTCAAGATTGAACACATTTTACTTTTACGTGTACTTTTTACTTTACTTTACTTTTACATTACTTTACTTTTATGTGTACATTTTACTTTTACACATAAAACATTTACATGTGGGAATCTGAATGTTGTAAAACTTGATATGGTTGAAACTGAAATGTATAGGTTTTACACAAAATCAAGATACTTTTTGTTGCATAAAATGTATACCACCAATATTATTACTACAACTATCACCACCACTATACTGATGTATTTTCACGTAGCTATTTAACTTATTTTGCCCAGCCCACTTTTGTCGTAAATGCTCCTAAACCGCATTTCCTTTGTGGCTTCACTTTCAGTTAAGTGGGAATCCCATTTATTTCAGTGGAGAATTTGGGAAAAGTTAAGTAGCGAAAATCTGAGAGGAAGTAGGTTAGTTTGTGCAAAATGTTCAAAGTTCATGTGACCAACAAGTCGACATGTCTCCGGAAGCTTTAAAGCGGCTTATAGAACTGATTTACTGTCAAGATCTGCAGCCCCATGCAAAATAAAACAAACCCAAAGACAATGCCAGCGCCCAGGGCAACTGCCAGACCACACCAGATACGTAATGTCACTGACCATGGTGCTGAAGTTCTGTACAGGGCTTGTGCCATCAGTCAAACAGGGTCCTAACC
>KN470581.1:33572-45497 GCA_000787095.1 Periophthalmodon schlosseri | reverse complement strand
GTAACATGAGATATTTACACAGAAAAACGGTACACGAAGTTTCTTTTTTAGTTTTAATTTAAGGCATGCTTTTTTTTAAACTGTGCCTGAAAATCGGCAGTAGAGAACCAACATGCCATCAGGATGAACATACCTGTATGTTTAGAAAATAAAACTGCACCAACACGGGCCAATCATCTTTTATTTCCTCTGAAAGCTTTTCTCGTCTTTTTACATTGACTAAGTTCTTCTCGCTGCCGCCTCCAATGTCACACCATCGGTTCATTAATGCCAAGCTTATATGCAGTGGATCTATTTCCTTCTTTACTGCCAGATCCATTGCCTTTAACTTAAACGCTGCATTTCTTCGTGTGTTTTCCATGATGAGGGTTTGTGCATGATGTGCAAAACCCAGCAAAATTTTAAAAGAAAATTAATTGACAGTTCATTATTATAATAAATGACAGTTCAAAATTAAAAACTGTTCATTTTACATAAAAACTAGTGTATTCTTAAGTGCATAATCTTTCCCCTCGTCTGTCTCACTTTTGCATTTACTGGTAGAGAGTGACCCCCGGTGGCGGTTAGCCAGTAAAAGTCTATAAATTAGCTGCAACATTGTGCCGCAAGGTTCAAAGCGTGGGAAAAAAGTAGCATCTTCGTCCGAAATTATTGTTACTTATATCTATAATGTTTGTTTTCAAATCTAGGACAGCCAGTGGAAGCTTTGGTTGCTGTTTGTCCCAGCCAGTTCCCTGTGTCCCTGTTCACCACATGTAAGTTGTCTGCTCACAGTCAATACATAAAAAAGTTTGAACACACTTTTTCTTGTAATGTTTTATCATTTATTTCATAAACACATGGAATGTAGTAAAGAAAAAGTATAAAATAACACATAATATGTTTAGATTTAAGATTCTTTAAAATAGCCTTTACCCTTTGCTTTGCTCACTGCTTTGCACACTCTTGGCATTCCAATAATGAACCCTGACGCAGCTCAGCTGTCAAGTAAAAACCATTTCAGAAGACTTCATCCTGAAGCTCATTGAGAGAAGGTCAAGGGTTTGCAACGCTGTCAACAAAGTAAAGGTTGGATAGTTCGAAGATTTGAATCTAAAATATAAAAAATATTTATAATTATTTAATTATTTTTTCTTTTCTTTACTACATAATTCCATACGCCGAGCTACATATATTTGATGCCTTCAGTATGTATAGGCAAAGTAGTAAGTAGTAAACAGAAAAGAAACATTGAATGAGAGAGTGTGTCCAAGTGTTTGACTGGTAGTGTATACAGCCTTGTGTATGGCTTGGCTGGTGTGTTACCTGTGTGTATTTTATACAGGTTATTAAGGATGTTACTGCATTGGTCCAGGAAGTGGAGGAAGCTCTTCTCATTATGCACAACAAGGTGATGTCTGTCGCTATTGCAATTTCAAAAGTCTCAGCATGACCTGGTATATATGGTAAACTATATGGCTTAGAAAAAAGCTAAGACAACTATTACATATTGGATTTTGACGGTGTTACGTTCCTAATAAATACTGATAAATAGACCTTCTCTGTTTACAGCTGCACCGCTCTTTGGTCCATGTGGTGGTGTGGAGTGGACCTCATCACCAGGACAGGTGAGTTCTGCTACAGAGTAAATCACTTTTTCATAAACTGTTCAAACCAGCAACTTTCACTTTCACTTTATTATATAGATAACAACAACTTCCCTGTAATAATAAAATCCATTCTTTCAGCTCCTGTGAATGCCTCCAGAATGAGAACATAAACCAACGGCTGCATCGGGCTACACTTCTCCAAACACTGCAGGTACAGTGTTAGTTTGAAATAAATGTAACCGACTAAACCAAAAACTCCACTTTGAACCCTTTAAGTGCATATGTCAGGCTAGACTACTTATCTCACTAAAACATAGTTAACATTTTATTTTTATTTATATAATTAATATACATGTTTATCACATCTTGCCTATTATTATTATTATTATTTTATTTATTTATTTATTTAATTTTTTTTTACGGGAGGGTGTCATAAATTTTGTTCCTGGTTGGACATGGGCAGCAGATATGGCATGCGTAGCCTAGCCTACCTAGCAACCATAATGTTAACAAGGGTCAAAATAGTTATAATTTGACTAGAGAAACTGCCTGGATGAGCAACAAAACTCCTACAACCTTTTGTCAATTTTGTCAAATGAACTTCCAGAAAAATTCCTTGCTTACACATAAATCGTCCTTACATTTTGGATGGAATTTTTTGTATTGATGGCAGAGGTATTCCATTGTTACTCACCGCTACTTGTATAGTTTGTATTTTTTACTTTTTTTCCCCACAAACTGCCACTTAACTGATGTGAAACTATGATACATGTTTAGCCAATATTTCAAACCAAGTCATAATTAGAAAAACATAAAAACCCAGTATTTTTCCCCTTCTTTACCCAGGACTCATTACAATCTCTGATGGTGGACAAACAGTGGCACAGTGATGACTTCAGTGTGGTCCTACAGCCTGTCCCAGTCGTCTCTGAGTCTGTAAGTGCTCATGTAAACACCACATATCTGCACACACTACAATGACAATGCTATACTCAATCACTTTTATGTTTTTATTACACTTTCAATTGTAGTTTTATTGATCCTGTTCAAAGCAACAGTCACGTGTAGTTGCACGACAATACAGAAGTCTTTGATCAGAATTTAAAGCCCTGCCGTTTAACTTTTTAGTAAAAAAAACATAGACTGAAATAATATACACATAATGTTTTTTAATTGTGGATGTATTTATTGCATTGTAAACTTAGAAAAACTTCCGGTCTTAGTGTGAGCAGCTTGTATCTCCACTAGAGTTGCCAAAAGTATCGAAAATCTGATACTAATCGATACTAAAACCAGTATTGAAAATAGATACTCAGTTTAACAAAGTATCGATGCTGAAAAAATTCCCATAAACATGACACAATTTGACTTTTCTTGAACAGTTTCAGAGTAATGTGGAAGTTTATCAACACCAGTACAGAACCGCATGGGAACGTAAAGAAAACACTTTTATTTTGTGCTGAAAATGACATTCTATTGTCCTGGTGTTTTTTTTTCTTCATCTTTGTGGTATCAAAATTGGTATCGAGCTTTTTTCTCAGCATCGAGTTGAGCACATCTCCACAAACCTGACTCTTTTTGATATTATTGATTGTCCTGCTTGTTTTCATGGAAATGTTGTTCCTTTGGCTATAATATTCCACAGTATGACTTACCTATCTCCATGGAGAATGTACAGAAGTATGGTTTTGACTTTGTATTTCCATGGAATCATACACGTGACATACCACCTCCAGAAAGTTACATAGTGTTAAAATGTATCTGTGTTTTCCAGGTCAATTCCGTGTCAGATGTAAACAACATAGTGATTCAGCTGTGGACTAATATGGTAAGTCTTTGCTTATGTTATGTATTATAGAGTCATATTTTTTAAATCATCAAACTCATTTAAAATTAAGTTTGGACAAGATTTTAACTATTGTTATATTTTTATGTGCAAGTTTGCAAAAAAATTAAGAGTGGTGTATTCATTCATATTCATATTATGCTATTTTCTGATCTATGTTATAATGCTGTTTCCTCATCACAAACAGACCTGGAGTTGTGTTTTGTTTCATTCACACATGTTTAACACACACATCCTACATATTTAAACTGAGTTCTTCTCTCAAACAGAAAACACTCAACTTGTGATGTCATGTGGTAAAACAGGAAGTGCTCCAGTGTGTTTTTAAACTCCATACACCTTCACTAGAATCATTTGGATCATTTCAGGCCTGGAATTGCCAATCTCTACTGAACTAAAGGTAAAAGGAGCTGTTAACTTGAAAACTACCGCTTCATGACATCACAAGGTGGAACAGAGCATTTTGAACTTTGGAGACGTACACAGACTAATAATAAAGTGTTACTCAAACATTTGTGAATGAAACAAAACACAAATCCAGGTATGTTTTTGAGGAGGAAACAACATTATAACATAGATCACACAACAGCCTAATATGAATATGAATGAATCATTTAGAAACCATTGGATATCTCATAACACTAAAAGTAAACACGGGATTTACAGTTCATTGGACACTGGAAATGACCCTTCGTGCCCGTCACGCTGAAGCAAAAGTGCGATAGTAGAGATAGACTATAGCCTTATCAGGAGCAGATTAGATATGAGATGTAAAGATTAACTAGATGCCATAGGAATAACTTCAGCTGTCAACTGCTCTGATGTTTTAAATAAGCTTTCGTGTAATCCTAAATCAAAATTATCAGGCAATAAAATACTTATCATTTATTAATCTTGGTTTAAAGGGCACACGGCAGGTTTTAATGTTTTTGTAATTACTACTGTACCTGTGGTAAATATCTATCAGAGTCTTACACAAAGGTGGGTAGTGCTCAGTTACATTTACTTGAGTAACTTTTTCACTAAATTGTACTTTCTGAGTACATTTCTATCAGCATACTTTTACTCCTACTTGAGTAATATTTTTTATTGAAGTTACAATACTCTTACTCAAGTAAAAGTTGTGGTTACTTTTCCCACTGTTTGTAAGTTTACAAGTGACTAAAGCTTTATGTTGACAATATGAAATGATTTGGACATGTGTGTTTCTTGCACCGCTGCTTCAGATATGATTTAGTTTGTCTCATTTTTGTGTCGATCCTTTGAAAATACCAGATTTTGTGCATTATTTAATGTTTTGTCCTTCACATTACATTAACATAAAATTATTAATCAGATGGCACATCTCGACAGTTACTCTTTGAGCTGTACTTTTCCCAAATACTTCTTTACTCTTTCTTGGACCACCAATATTTTTCTTGGACCACTAATATTATTTTGAAGTAACAGTACTCTTACTTGAGTAAAATTGTTGTCTACTCTACCCACCTCTGATTTGACATCAATTCTGTGGCAATTTGTAGAAAAAAAAGTTAAGAAACGTAAAAAAAAAAATTCAGGAAGTAGCTCTGAGTTGTAAAACAATTCCTCTGCCTGTGTCACCAACACTGAAAAATCCATCCAAAATGCAGAGACAATTTATACACAAAGAAAGCACTTTTCTGACAGTTTAAACCTTCATGCAACAAAATAAAGGTGCTTTCGTTTATTTTTATTAGTCTAATCATAACTACTGTGTAATAAAAAGTTTTGGCCTTCGTTAACATTATGTCTTATCTGCTGCCCATGTCCAACCAGGAAATAAAATGAAAAACGTCACCAAAAAAAGAAAGAAAAAAACTAGGCATTTTTCGTAAAATCTTAAATCTAATTATGTTAAGTCTTTTTAATGAAATGAGTAGTCTACCCTGTCATATGCACTTAAAAACATCTCCATTTGCAGTGTCGTCTCTTTGTCTATAATGATTTGCTAACCGTGTTAACTGCTGTGGTGTTAGCTTCAGGTGCCGTCCACAAAGAGGTCAGAGGTCACGGACAGCTCACTCATGCAAATCCCCTGTCCTTCCCCGGTGAGACACGCTGTTATCAGGCTACAGAGAGTGTTCTTATTGTACCATCATGTAGAGTATTTTGAGTTGAGTTTGACTGTGTTGTGCGCCCCCTGTAGGACCAGCCATACCTGCGCACACAGATAAACTCACCTGCAGAGAAGGAGCAGAGGGCTCACGGCATAGCACCTGCAGCTGTGGATCTGGTATGTTTAAGGTTAAGGGACACTTTGTTTTTTTAGGTTATTTATTATTTGTTTGTTTGTTTAGTTTATTTATTGGTTGTTTATTTAGTCTATTTATTATTTGTTGATTTATTGTATTTATTTATTTTTGTTTATTTATTTAAATTCATTTTTTGTTTATTTAGTTTATTTATTGTTTATTTTGTCTTTTTATTTTTTGTTTATTTTGTTATTTATTTATTATTTTTTATTTTATGTTTATTTGTCTATTTATTGTTTGTTTATTTTGTTTATTTGTTGTTTTATGTATTTATTTATGTTTTTTTACTTTATATATTTATGGATTTGTTTGTGTTTTACTTATTTATTTATTCAAAGTCTGCTTCCTCTAACCCCATAGTTAGTTAATTCATTAGACAGGAAACTTTGATTTTATTTTTATTTTTTTCAGGATTATGGCACTGAAGTTCCCTGCACACACCGCAGTCCCTCTGCCTCTCCACCCACCTCAGGTAAATGCATGGAGCCCATAGTTCTTGTTTGTTTATTGTTTGTTTGTGTTCTCACCACATTTGACTGTTGTCACGGTGTCTCCAGTTCATGAGGTCAGACCTGCAGATATTAAAGTGGTCGCTGCTGTTGGAGACTCTCTGACGGTGAGTGGCTCTTGTCTTTTGACGAGGGACAGGAAGTGACTCATTGGGGCTTTTCAGATTCTCAAATGTGATGATGTCATACTCCCAATTGGGGGGGGCAAGTGACAGTTTTTCCTATTCATTACATTGCACTTTGCCATGAAATATCCAAAAGGTAAATTGTTGAACTTGGCCATTTATTTTAGTGACTAGCAGTGGTGGAAAGTAACGAAGTACAAGTAGTAAAGTACTGTGCCTAAGTAGAATTTTTTAGGTGTGTGTACTTTACTTTAGCACATTTTACAATGGTTACTTTTTACTTTTACTTCACTACATTTGAGAGCAGGTATCTGTACTTTCTACTTCCACTACATTTTTTAACTGGACTGAAAATAAAAAGTACTTTTCATGTGATTTGAGGGGTTATTTTCACCAGGTCTGTGGTAACATCCTGACTCAAGTTTTCCAGTTCAAGCTTTGGCTTTGAGCAAACAAAAATAAATACACAAAATTCATGAGAAAAAATAAGAAATGGATTCGTATTAATACTGTGAACCAAAATATGTATACATTTTAAATCAATATCACTGCATTTAACAGTTTAACAAATTAATAACACTTACTTTTACTTTTTACTCTTAAAGTACATTTTCAAACAGGTACTTTAATACTTTATTTATGTAGATTCTTTTCTTACATTTACTTGAGTAACTTTTAACCTCTGTATCTGAACTTTTACTTAAGTAACAAAAATGAGTACTTCATCCACCGCTGGTGACTAGACCCTTGATCTCACTATACTATGACAAAAACTACCATATTATATTATATTATATTTTAACTGCACCCATCTGTATTGAATATTATTGGCCTGTAGAATGTTCTGATGTCCACCCAGAAATTACAAATGATCACGTTACAGTAATTGAGTAGATCATTTGGGCAAATGTACTTATTTTTTTGTAAATTTTAAACCTTACTTAAAAGTTTGACTATAATTCTGTCATTTCATTGTAATTAGTTACATTTTAGTGAATTACTGAGGACTGTACAAGTGATTTATGAAGTGTAGTATAAAATTGCGTTAGAATGTACTTTGAGTAGTATTTCTCATGTGTACATTTGACTTTTGATTTTTGGCAGCCGTACTTGAATAATTGAGTATTGTACTGGTTATATTTTGACCAGGCAGCCAATGGTGTGGGTGCAAAGGGCGACGAGCTTCTATTGGTGATAACACAGTACAGGGGGCTGTCGTGGAGGTAAGCAAACTTCACTCATTTGTATGCTTCAACTTAAGTCAACCCAGAGTCCCAACTGTGTCCTCTGTGTCTCCTTTCAGCATTGGTGGTGATGGCAACATTACCACAGTCACAACCCTGCCCAGTATGTAGCTTTTCTCTGCTTATAACAGTATTTATCAGAGATGGGACATGATCGTGGGATAACGTTGCCTCGGGATTATGCACACATGAGAAATAGTTTTACATTTTGATTGGGAAAAAAAATGTAATACATGTTTTTGGTGCATATAGCATTTTCAGAACAATAAAAGGGAACATGGTGATCTAAATATGTTTTGTGTTAGCAGTTAATACCCCATAGAAAGTAAAATACCCCCTCATTAAATCTATCAAAAAGCTGTTTTCTAAAATAAAATAAAATAAATAAAAAAATTGTGAGGTCAAAATTGTGAACTGATCTATTTATTTCTTATAAATTATGTCAAATCTCATCTCGTCTCATTGTCGTGGATACAGTCTCATGTCTCGTCTTGCGGGAATTGTGTCTGATCCCATCCCTAGTGTTTATGATAAAATAATACTCTGTGTTTATCATTCTTTGTCAAACAGACATCCTGAAGGAGTTCAACCCCAACGTGACTGGCTTCTCTGTGGGGCAGGGCACACAGGACAAGCCCGAAGCCTTCCTCAACCAGGCCGTAGCAGGGGCCAAAAGCGGGTTTGGCTTTACTCATCATTATACAGTTATATTGTGCGGTCCTGGTCCACTTATTGTTTAACTTCATGGAGGTGCTTAAAATACATATGACACAAAACTACTTATTTCACGAAAACATCATTAACATATTGGCTTCTAACATTTTAGTTTCTAAGATTTGAGTTCGTAATGTTTCTTCCTGGTTGGACACGAGTAGCAGATGTGACATACATAGATGTAATTCCATGACTGTTACCTAGCAACCATAATGTTAACAAGGGCTAAAACCTGTCTAAATTACACAATAGTTATGGTTAGACAAACAATTCCATTTTGTTAAAAGGTTTAAACCGCCATAAACCACATTTTGGATCTGATTTTCCATGTTGATGAGAGGTATCCCGATTGAGAACTCAGCGCGAGGCCTGTCCCGATAACACATTTCGAAGTTCGATATATTGCAGAAGTAAATATAGACGATAAATGATAATATTGAAACTAATTTACACCACTGACAGAACAACCCAAGAGCAGATTTAAAGCACAACACTATTCTAAATCTACAGTACTGTTAAAAATCATGAGCTGCAATAAATAAACAGCAGAATGAAACACTTGTTAGTTTGCGTCTGTAATGAGTCATACAAGTTATTAATTCAACCTTTTACAGCTTAAATCTTATCATATAGTGAAAAATAATCAAAAAAGTACACAAGATAAATATTGACCCTAAAAAAATATTGTTCCAACTTTCATATATTGAACGATAAGTTGATATAATAATAATCATCGTGACAGGCCTCAGTGCTACTTTTGTACTTTTTTTCAACTTTTTTTCCCACAAACTGCCTCTTCACTGATGTAAAACTATGACACATATTTACCACAGGTACTATCCCACCAAACCAAGTCTTTATTATAAAACATGAAAACCTGTCATGTGAACTTTAACTGTGTTTGTTCTATAGTGATATGGTTGCACAAGTGCGTGTGCTGGTGAACAAGATGAAAACTGACCCGGTACATATATACTCAAATCTACACATTTATTATTAATATTACACAATTACAACTCAAATCGTGTGTCCTGTCTACCTCAGAGAATCGATTTCCACAACGACTGGAAGGTGATCACGATGTTTGTGGGAGGAAACGACATTTGTGACTTCTGCATGGATTCTGTGAGTAACTGTTTAGTACTTCCTGTTTTGGTGAATTAGTTGATTAATGGTGGTTTAATCAATTACTTCTATTTCCAACAGGTAATTTTCTCTCCCCGGAATGTGATTAACCGCATAAGTGCCGCTCTGGACATCCTCCACAAGGAAGTAAGAATCCCTCTGGAGTTTTCTCCTCAACACTGTACATGTATGAGACTTGTGTTGCTGTGTGCAGGTGCCTCGGGCCATAGTGAACCTGGTGGAGCTGTTAAACATTGTACCTCTGAGAGAGCTGCATGTGGACAGTGCTCTCGGATGCCCCACCTGGTTTGTCAAGTCAGTACCATCAGCTCTTCTGTTCATTTTGTCTACTAAAATATCTGCATATAGATTTCTGTATGACTAAAAAAAATATCATAATTCCTAAGACTATTACTAAATTTATGCACATTTTTGTCAGTTACTAAAAGTCAATATTTTTGTCAACTAAGAGTTCTAAGATTTGTTTTGAATAAAACAAACTAAACATAAACGAATGAAAGGAAAGAGTAGACACTAGATCCAAGTTCCACTTTTCAATCCCAGAGGCCCCAAACCAGACCATAAACAAACTCAACGTCCAAGAACACGTCTGAGCTAAAATACCAAAACTAAAAATAATGATTTGACTAAAACTCAGTCTAAAACGAAATATTTTTGTAAATGGGTTACACAACCTTAAAAGCCAACAACACCAACAGTCATCTGGACTAGATGATGTACCTTTTGAAAGCTTGGCTTCTGTCAAACATACTGGGTGAACAATTTGTTTTGTACTTTACCTTTAGTTACTCATTACACCTTGACTCTTTTTGTAGACACTGAAAGTGAAAAAAAAGATATTTTAGAAGTATAAATACAAATACATAAAATAATAAAAATGATCTAAGCCTTAAAATTAAATAACTCTAAACTAGTGAACCTGCTCTAATCAAGACGATGACCCAAACCTTAAGCAGTTTCAGCTCATGTAGATATAATGTTTAGGCAGTGTAAATAAATACACGGTATTGTTTCTCATATTGTTTTCCCAGTTTGATTTGCCCTTGCATACTGAAGCCAAAGGATGGATCAGCAGAGTTGCAGAAGGTCAAAGATTTTAACAGAGCCTATCAGGTACAGTAACGCCAACCCTTATACCTAGATGTCCATATGTCATACAGAGCACAAGTTCAAATCTATGAGCATCTATGGAATAAAGGGGTTGAATAAATAAACAGATGAATGTTGAGCTTTTAGCAGGTTTGTATTTTCTCCTCACATACCTCCGTGTGTGTTTGTGCCTGCAGAAAGCCATGAGAGATCTGGTAGAGTCTGGACGCTACGACAAACATGAGAACTTCACCGTGGTACTGCAGCCCTTCTTCAGAGAGGTGTTCCTGCCCAAACTCCAGGTACCACCCATATACAGTCTATGTTAGCACCACATACCGTAACATTCACTATTCAAATTAGCAACAGATTACAATAATGAGAGAGGTGCAATTAACAGTTTATTGAATAGCCAAACTGGGGAATGCAGCAGGTTAGCAACTTTAGGATTAGAAAAAGTGAAGGAATTCCAATGAGCAATATCTGAGACACGTTTGGTAGATACTTGAATCATTATTAGTCAATGCCAACACGTTTCAACTAGTTTCATCAGGGCATAACACAGGTGCGAAAACATGGCTTTTAAATAGGCCATCTGGTGGCAACACATGACGGTCACACATTTTTATACAGCGCTTTTTCACCCTCAAGACACTCAAAGCGCTTTACATCAAGGAACCACTCACCCATTCACACACACATTCATACTCCAGTGTACGCACTGATTCGAACCGCCAACCTTCGGCTCAGTGGACAAACACTCTACCAACTGAACTACTGTCGCCCCGTGTGCATTCCTTTAAGTATTTATGACTCTGATCACAATGAAGAGGAGTGAGTTAGACAAGTTTTAGCCCAGCTACGGAACTACTTCTACGTATGTCATATCTGCTGCCTGTGTCCAACCAGGAAGTAAAATGATAAACTTCTCCAAAATGAAAAAAAAAGAGACGAAAAAATGTGAACTATGTTGTAGAGAAATTTGTAGTCTGACTTGTCATATGCACTTAAAGCTTTGTGGGATTTACAGTATAAGTTTAATTGTACTAAATGTTGTTGTTCTTTGTTGAAGGACGGTCGCCCTGATCGCTCCTACTTCTCCCCGGATTGTTTTCACCTCAGCCAGAAAGCCCACACGCTGATGGCCCGCGCGCTCTGGAACAACATGGTACAGCACTTTTCAATTCACTTCAGTCCTTTGACAACTTTAAACTAACACTAATATATATCCCCTTAGTTGGAGCCACTCGGCAACAAAACCTACACCCAAGACTTCACCCAGGGAATCGCTCTGAAGTGTCCCTCTGAGGTAGATAAAAGCTAACCGATGAATCATGTTTTTTTGTTTGTTTGTTTGTTTGTTTTGTAATCTTATTGTTTTGTTTCAGAC
>KN470581.1:4181-33504 GCA_000787095.1 Periophthalmodon schlosseri | reverse complement strand
CAGACCAGTCCATTCCTAAGAACCGATCTCAACAGCAACTATACGTTCTCCGGCCCTCCACCCGTTCCTCCTCCTATTACAGTAAGTCCACGTAGTTGTTTTAAGATTCTTGAATAAGGAAATTAGTCTCTCAGATGGAGCTGGTAGTCTTTATATTATATAGTATTTCAAAATCTATTTACATGTACCTGCAACTAGGGCTATTTGATTATGAAAATGAAAATTATAATCACAATTACTTGGTTCATTTACTTCTATACTGTTCATTTACTTCAATATGTTTTGTGGCTTTTTAGTTTAAAACCTTGTGTAGATTAGAACAGTGTTTCCCAACCAGGGGTACGAGGAATGATTTCAGATGTAAAAGAAAAATGGAAATGAATAGTATTTTAATCTAAAATGTTCTTAGTAATATATTTTTCTGTGGGATCACTTTGACATAAATATCATCATCATAGTTGTTATTGGCTATAATAGGAAAAAAGGGGGAAAAATTTAAAAAAATAAAAAAGACAAGGGTTTTCAAAAGTGCAAGACATCGCTTTAAAGACACAAATGGTTGGGACCCACTGGATTAGAATGGTGGTTTAGCTCCAGGTTTTGAGGGGCAGAATGAACGCATATATCATTCTGAACGGAAGGTAATAATGGTATATGTGATTATAGCGTTTTTCAAATTCAATAGAGAATTGCGATTAAAAATGTGATTAATTTGCGCAACCAAACCTGCAACTCACTGTCATCACCCAACACCTATACGTTGTGTTTTATTGGCATTTTTAACATTCCGTACAGACACTGCAGGTGGGAATGAGCAATTTTGAATTATAATCTGGCATAAACATGTTACCTCTTTTCTGTAGGTCAAACAATCTAGAAATAAACAATAATCGAATAAACAATACATAAATAAACAACAAACAAATAAACATCAAACAAATAAACAAGTAAATAAATAAACATCAAGCAAATAAACAATAAATAAATAAACAAATAAACAATAAACAATTAAACAAAAATAATACTGTTACATGCCTCCCAAAACTCCTGGCCATAGGAAGTATTTATAACATGTAAGAAGAAAAGTACTTGCTCTAACTGCCTTAAAATTGTACTTCTTTTTAGAACTGGGGTAGTGATTTCTCCTGCGTGGACACAGCCCCATCACAATCTGTGCCCACCTCAGGTAAGTTTTCAATAACTTACCTGATTTTTACTGTCTTAAAAACAATTTTTAAGAGTTTGCAATGGTCCAAAGTTCTTCCTCACTTACCTTATGCATCCAGAGCATCCTCATTATTCACCACAATGAGTTTATAAGTGCTTTTCACAACTCTCAGGAACCAGTGTGGAGTTTTCTGTCACTGTTTTGACCCTAAGAACTGCTCATACATTATATCTGTACTGGGACAATTTTACTTCATTACATGAAAATAATAGATACAGCCCCCTTAAACTTTAAGGCCTTGTACCCAATTTTTCCCCATGTATTTGAGCTAAATTAGTTTTGCTCCAGTACAGATAATGTAATGTTGCTTGAGATCAAAATGAGTGTGCGTACTGTCTGCATCTAATTATAAATCATTTCGTCTGATAATTAGGAGGTGTGTGTTAGCATACTAGTTGTTAGCTTTACCGTCACTGGTGAATAATTAGGATGCTCGGGATGCATAACGTAAGTGACGAATAACTATGGGTCACTGCAAACAGTTTAAAATGACCTAGTTCTGTTTTTTAAGACAGTAAAAATCAGGTGCAGTGCCTTTAAAAAATGCACAAGGGATGCAGAACTAAATTTCACAATATGATACAGTATCGTTGCCTTCTTAATAAACCGTCACCCCGTTGTTTAATAGTTCACAGGTTACGCCCGGCTGACATTAAGGTAGTAGGTGCCCTGGGAGACTCACTCACGGTAAGTTCACGTTCACTTGGTCTGCTAAACGCATATCTTCAACATTACAGCAGTTTTTACATGATTTTTTTACAGACTGGGTTTGGGGCCAAAGCAAATAACCTTATCCAGCTGAGGACAGAATACAAAGGGGTGTCCTGGAGGTGAGAGATGTAACACTATGAGTGACATCACACTCACTCTATCTCAGTCTATGGGCTAAACCTCATTTACAGTTTGTTTAGACTTGGTTTCAACCTGGTTTTCTCCAGTTTGGGATTTTGTTCCTTTTCTAACCAATTTAGTCCAGGTTCTCACATGGTTTAGTAGTCAGTCCTATTTTTTTTTAGTTTAGTCTGGCTTTAGTCCTATTTCAGACCTTGTTTAGTCCATGCGTAGCCCTGGTTTAGTCCGGGTTTAGTTCTGTCATAGAGCTTGTTCAGACTGGACGTAAGACATTGATTTTAAAATTAAAACATGACTTAATTGTGTCCCCACATACAAGATAAACATGTTCAAATAAAATACAGCTCTTACTGATTTATTCTTAATTGTAATTATTTATGAATCACTGTACTGTGTCAAAGTGTTTAAAACCATGATGTTTTTCTCAAGCATTGGGGGTGATCTAACACTGGAGAAGGTCACAACATTACCAAGTATGTTTTTTAAAATATTCAAATTCACAAAGCTCCCACTAGATGGCACTGTTGCTGCACTCATCTGTTATGTTGTTTCAGACATCCTAAGAAAGTTCAACCCTGACCTGATAGGCATGTCGACAGGACAGGGGAGCCTAGCGCAGAGCAAATTCAACATGGCTGTAGGAGGAGCCAAAGTAGCGTAAGCATTTCACCTGTTATATTAAACTCACAATTTTGGCTGTAAAGTGTGTATGACAGGTTAGACTCCTCCTTATTCACTTTTTTCATTTATAGTGAAGTTTATAATTTTACTTTCACTATTTAGACATGGGCAGCATCCAAATAGTGTGGGGTCTGGAATGTGGGGTCTGGAGGAATGTTCTGATCATTGAAGTGATGATGTTTAGCAGCAGGGTTACATTTTTAAGTCAGGAAACAGGTTATGGTTAAGGTTAGGGTTTGTCAGTGAACTTGTTTCTTTTATTAAGTCGTTTTAGATGAATATTGCGATTTAAAATGTGCACATTATAACAATGATCCACTGGTGTCTTATTAGATAGATTATAACTATATAGCAGACACAAGCACAATATGTCTTCTTTAAGGTTGGGTTAGGAAAATGTTTTGGGGTAGTTAACATGTTAGCAGAAGTAACTTAAAACACAAATTAGTCACCTTCTAGCCTTACCTCAACTTACACCATAAAATAAAACATAAAATAGTCAAGAGTATCACATTTTAGGCCTGTTCATAGCAACAGAAGCTAACACGACATATGTTGAGGTAATACCATAACTGTTACTTAGCAACCATATTGTAAACAAGGGCCAAAACGTGTCTAAATTGCTTATGGTCATGATTAGACACTTTTATTTTGCATATTGGATGGAATGTTTGGTGTTGATGACAGTTAGAGGTATTTAATTTTAAAACTCACAACAACTTCCTGTATTTTTGTATTTTTCTTCTCATATTTTTCCCCACAAACTGCCACTTAACTGATGTAAAACTATGATAAATATTTAGCACAGGTCCTATCAAACCAAACCGAGTCATGATTAGAAAAACATAAAACCCTGTCATATGCACTTTAATAAACTGTCTGCTTTCACACAGGGGAATCCCAGCTCAAGTCAGACGTCTCATTGACGCTATGAAAAGTGACCCTGTAGGTTTCAAATACTTTGAAATAAAAACAAAAATGAAAATGGCGCTGACAAATATCTGATGTTGTATTTCCTGTAGTCTGTAGACTTTCAGAATGACTGGAAGCTGATTACGCTGTTTATCGGAGGCAACGACCTCTGCTCATACTGCAATGACCGAGTGAGTATACTCTGCAGTGACATCATGCTGGGGAGCTCTGCATGTATGTCTATGACAGAATGTTCAATGTGCCAGATAGGGTTTTAGATTGTCAGAAAACTCAAGAGAAAATACAAAATAAATTTGAACAACACATTTTCGGGAGCTGGTGATCAATACAAGTTTTTATGGTCCCATTTAGGTGTTTAACAAACAAGGTGAGAGTGACTAACTGAAAAAACTGTTGCCTAACGCTAGCTAGCTTGTGACTGTAACGTTATTTGAGAGGGACGTGTTTAACAACTGTTGCATAATGCTAGCTAGCTTGTGACTGTAATGTTATTTGAGAGGGACTTGTTTAACAGATCACCTGTTAATCAGTTCTTTATGATCAGATAGTGTTAAAACAAAGCTCAAATTAAAGTCTAACTTGAGTAACAGAGCTTCAAACAGAGCAGTGCCTCTAGTTAGCTACCGGGCCAAGTTACAGGTCAGATCTGTGGAAATGAGGCCCCACCTCGCTCATAGTAAGAATGCATGTGCCTGTAATTGAATAGATACAGCGCACCTTTAAAAGCACCGTATGTAGCCTGCAATCTTACGGTTTAAAAAAGGTACTAGAGTCACTGCTTTCTGACTGGATAATCGTCTTGAGAACTAAAACACCAATGTTTTTGTGAGTAAGAATAAATCAGCATTACAATTGTTATAAGTAAAAGTTATATTTGATTTGAACATGTTTACCTCCAGTATGGGGACATAGTAATATTTATGAAATTTAAAATAAAAATCTTACATAAGGTTCCTTTAATTATATATATATTGATATTTAATTACATATCTTAAAAAATCTTTATGTATCTTCAATATATATATTGCATTCTCATTCTACTTCTGCTGTTCTTGCACTTTGCTGTTGCAAACCAGAATTGCCCCAGTTGACGGCCAGATAAGGTTCTCTCTTATTCGTTTTGCAGTAGTTTTTAAGATAATGCGTAAGTTTTGAATAAATAAAAAGTTGAATATGTGAGTTATGTAACAGCCCATAAGGGGGAGTGGGATGTCTAGCTCTCTGCAGTGTTGTTGTTCTTATAATATCCCTGTCCTATTGCCGGCAGCTCTGTGGATAGTCTTCCTCTGTTTGTTTGATTGTTCCAGTGAAATGTGAATGAGCGCTCTGTCACCTCAAAGCCCACTTCCTCCACTACAGACGCAGGCTTTGTGCTGTGAGGAGCATAATACAAACCACTCATTCACAACAAAATCACAACAATAATGTAACACGGACCATGTGGGTTTCAATGGTCAATCGCTGAAATAGATTTTAAAGGTAGGGTGTGTAGCCTGTGCTCTCGCTGGTTTAAGAACTACAATCACAGCTGAACCTGTTTTGCCAGTGCCTTAATCTGCATATCCATGGATTTTAGGATTACGAATGATTAGGACTGTTGCCATAGCGATTAACAATTATATCTTTTCAATGGGAAAAGTTCTCAAAATGTTGCATGAAACAGGAAACTGAAACCCTCATGTGAAAGCTCAGAACCTCCAGAATTCACTCACTGAGCTGCAGAGGCTGCACTGGCTCTGAGGATTCAGAACAGAGAGAGGCATTTTAAGTTTAAAACAACTGGATTGCAGCATTGAAACTGGCAACTCAAATGAGAGACTCATGTGAAGCTCATTCTGCTTTCTGATTGGATCATCATCTTGAGAAGCATAACACCAAATTATAACATAAACAACTTTTTTGTGACTGAGAATAAATCAGCATTACAGTTGTACAATCACTAAAAGCAAAATTTGATTGGTAATGTTAATGATTTTAAATACAAATTCTGCACACTCTCCCTTTAATGTAAACTCCCTACCACATCATACTTCTGTTTTGTTGTCCTGTGAAGCACAATATGAAAACATTATTTATGATGAGCCTCTTATCATTTCTGAGTGATGAGAATCATTGCTCTAGAGGCATTTTTAGATTTTAAACAGATATTGAAATAAATATAATTACAGATGTGAGAAGTACAAAGACCTTGGAGCTCTCATGATTGGAGTATAAATGTCATCTTAAAGTGTTTATGCTACTACGTGCTCTCACCAAATTATAAATGATTCTTTTATTTGTACTCCACAGGCTACACTGTCACCTCAGAACTACAGTCGGCACATGATGGAGAGCCTGGACATTCTGTACAACGAGGTGAGGCCAAACACTGCAGACGTTTGCCCTAGTGTCACTGGCACATGTCCTACAGCGCTGTCATCTGTGCAGGTGCCCAGACTTCTGGTCAATGTGTTGGAAATCCTTCAGATCGAGGGCCTTCGCAAGGTGAAGGGGGACAGTTTGGGCTGCAGCCTGTTGCAACAGTAAGCACGCAATAATGAGCATCTGATTGTGAACAGTCAGACAGAAATCACACTATACTCACATCAGAGGTAACTGTACAATAATGTAAACATAAACAACTAAATTAAACTATTTCTTCACTAGAGTGGAGAAGTGAATTGCATCTGTATGCTGTTTCAAACTAACCATTCAAACTTCTTGTAAAATGCATATCTAATAATAATAATGCATTAGATTTATAGCATTTTAACTATAGTGTCAGTGCGCTCTCTAACCACTAAGTCACTACTTGGGTTTTCCCTGATTCTTTCATGTCCTTGTCTCAGGTATGTGTGCACGTGCTTCTTGGCTCCAGGTGATAACTCTCCAGAACTGTCTGAAATCAAACGTGTGAACCAGGAGCTGCAGGTGTGTGACAGACAGAAGGACGGTACACTCCATAACACACACGACTTTAATGAGTCTGGACTGTTACTAAAGTCTCGTGTTACGTTCTTCAGGTTGAGACGGAGAAGCTGGTGTACAGCGGCCGCTATGACGGCAGGGAGGATTTTGCTGTTGTTGCTCAGCCTTTTTTCAAAAACTCCATTGTTCCTCTGAATGACGTAAGCGCTCTGCATTCAAATAGGTTGTGTTCACATTCTAAAATCTGAGGATGTCATACTTTCAGATGGAGGGCAGGAGCCTATATAACTCTATGCGAGATTTAGTGTTTTTGAAAGAAATATCCAAAACTTATCATTATTATTTGTTTAGGATTGGCTCCACAAACTTGCCATATTCATTTTATGTCCTACGCCTCACTCAGACTGTACCCGGTCCAGCTGCGACTCCTGTTTGGACCGGTTTTGCCGCGATGTTCTGTTCTGCTGTTGCGGTCACTGCCTTTTATTAAGGGAAAAGGCTGCTGCGGGCTACGGCATCCGGAAAAAATAGACTCTCAAGGGAATTAAGGCAGAGTTTCACAGCACCAACCGGACCGCAGGGCATGCAGTCTGAGCTCCTCTCTGTACTTTTAATTGTATAGAACACTTACGGTCAACGGGCCGGAGCCGCACCGCATGCAGTCTGAGCCTGAGATTATAGTCATTTCAACAACCACGTCTTGGTTGAATAAAAGCACCACTTTCTGAAGCTGTCGCTGATCAGATAGTTTCACTTTTGTTTATTTGTGCTGACAAGGAAGACGTTGAACTTTGTGTCAGTTTTTGTTTCACGTGAATAGGGCCAGTAAACACAGAGATATTAACTATAAACCAGGTCAAAACATCTGCAATCTGACAGTTAAACAGCAAACTCCACCATAGAATTCTGTCCTGTTTCCAGCTCAGTTTGAACTATAGAGATTGTACAATGTTGTGATGTCACTTGAATGCGACTGGACAGCTCCAACGCGCTCATGCTCTGGACTTTCTTTCAGGAGGGCAGCCCCGATACCACATACTTTTCCGAGGACTGCTTCCACTTTAGCGAGCGAGGGCATTCCAACATGGCCACTGCTCTGTGGAACAACATGGTAAGGACAAAGGCCCACAGTGAACAGCAAAACCAGCAAAAAAAAACTGGAAATACAGCTTACCTGTTTTCAGTTTATTTAAGCTAGCAAAAATAGACACAAATCCGTACTGGTATTAGGTATTGCTAAAATCACTTTTTTTCTTGCTATTCAACTGTGTACATGGTGTTTTAATAGCGTTATGTACTATTCCAAGTAATTTATGGCAACTTTAGTGCAAACTAGGTACATTTGCAGCTCTCTGGTCGAAAACACCTAAATCTAAGTATGTGCTGCTCTTACTGGCCCCTGCAAAAAAAAAGTAGCTGGTGACATCAAGAAAGACTGCTCTGATTACAGCCAGGTGTATTGGACCAATCACACTGTTCCTTATACCTCCAGACCCTCTCTCACTCTCTTCTTTAGTCCTCCAGGTACTGCCCAGTTTAGCAGCTCTATTTGAAATGTGGTTGTTGGGGGCGGAGTTTAGGTGCCTCTCCCCTTTAGCCCTCCAGCCCCCGCCTCCTCCCCCTCCCCTTTAGTCCTCCAGACTCCGCCCCTCTTCCCCTCTCACTCTCTTCTTTAGTCCTCCAGACTCTGCCCAGTTTAGCAGCTCTATTTGAAATGTGGTTGTTGGGGGCGGAGTTTAGGTGTTTCGTTTCACTTTAAGATATTGATGATACGTTAGGGAAGCCAATTAATTAGCTCATTGTGATACATAAAAGAATAAATCCAGGGTTATTACTGTCTGACAATGAGTGACTGACTTGGCCTTATCTGGATCAAAAGCATTTGAACCAGCCACTAACATTAATCTTGTAGAAAAGTCAGCACATTGATCACTAAAGTTTTGATTTATTTAAGGTGCTGTAAGTGATTTTGACCATCTTAAAAACATGAAAAACAGAATTAGGTCATTTTAAACAGTTTGCAGGCGTCAAAAGTTACTCCTCACTTACCCATAGACTGTATAAAGAAGTGGACTAAGTGAGTGTGACGTCACCCACAGCGTTCGGCTCCAGTCAAATTGAAGCTCATCGAGTCTAGCAGTTACGGGGTCGAATTTGGAGCCAAGTTCCATATTTGGAAATCTGACCACGAGTATCATACCGACCAAAGAGCCAATCCAGAGCGAGGTTGATGAAAGTAACGCCCCTTCCCGCCTGTGCCGCTGGTTTACCATGGACTGGGTGCTTAGCAACGCTGTCCATTTATATATACAGTCTATGCACTTAACCTATGCATTCTGAGTAAAAGATTTTCAAGGGCCACACAGTGTTAATAAAGCACCTGATTTAGTTTGAGTTTACGTGTGGCTTTAAAGAAATGTGAAATACACAGAAACTGGGGCTCAGTTGGCAAGGCAAGTTTATTTGTACAGCACAATTCGTACACAAAGTAATTCAAAGTGCTTTACAGAATAAGAAAGACAAGAAAATACAAATAATCATCATAAAATTAACATTAAAAGAGAAGAGAGAGAGAGACTAAAAGGAGATTAAACCAAGATAAAGGCCTCACTCCACAGGACCCAAAGTGTTCTGTGACTGGCAAATCCCTAAACGCATTTTTTGTGTTTAGTTTGTACATTTTTGTGTTAGTGTCATTCCAATGCTGTTCACTGGGAAATACCCTCTTTGCATCTTTGAAACCTTTAACTACCATGTTGTCTATGTTTACATTTCAGCTGGAGCCAGTGGGGAAGAAGCAGACATTCAACAATTTCTCAAACGCCAGAAATGACATAAAGTGCCCCACTAAGGTAAGACATAAGACACTGTGGTGCCAGCTCTGTTTAGCAGGTCTTCAGATTTGAGAGGGCCTATATTGCACTATTTTCTGATCTATGATATAATGCTGTTAACTCATCAAAAATATACCCGGAGTTGGGTTGTTTCATTCACAAGATGGAGCATAGTTTTGGAAATGTATACAGACTATTAATAAAGAGTTACTCAAACATGTGTGAATGAAACAAAACACAACTCCGAGTATGTTTTTGATGAGGTAACAATATTATAACACGGCTTAAAGCTCACAAGAATCAATTTTGTGTAAAATAGGACCTTTAAGATGGGGGCAGTGCAGTATTATTGTGGTCTGTGGATATGTCATGATTGGTGCATATGATTCTGTTGCAGGATCATCCATACATCTTCACCAAAGTCAACAGTCTGCCCCCTGAGACCACCCTCCCTGAGTGTGGGAACAGTGTACCCGTGTGGTTGTCCCCTGTGATGGCTGTTGCAGGCCTGCTGATAGGCTGTGCTGTCACATGGCTCTTCTTCTCCTGCAGAGCCAAAAAGAACAAAAAGATGGCCACCATGGAAATGAATGGCACTGTGTTTTAAAGACTCACGTAAACAGTTGTACTAGATTACTAATTACAAAGTAATATGTGCAGTTATGCAGTAACAGCTGGTTTAACAGCTTTATATTGATGCCACATGCTTGCCTAACAGTTCAACCACAGCCGTGTCTCTCAAATGTGGAAGACCTCTCCTCTTGAAAATGTTCTTATCATTCAGAACAAAATATAACTTCTTTTCCCTGAGATAAGTAACAGTTTAGTGCTTCAACTGTTGATTCTGCAGAAATCCCGCTGTTTCTCCTTCCTCTGTGTTGTTTTTTTGTCCTTTTTTACTCATCAGCCGCCATGTTTGTTTGAGCACGCATTTCTCTGATTGGTTAATCTGCCAATCACATCCTCTGGAATCAGGGAGACAGTTCCAGACCCATTCGTCTTTGTAAAGTTTTGTCAGAGCGTGTGGTTCTGGCTAGCCAGATAAACTACGCAGGCAGAATAATTATTTTTCTGCCTGTATGGTTTCTAATAGGCTACTCTTTATACTAACTTATTTTGTTGCACTTGCCTTGTATATTGAAGACAAATGCCCTTTAATTATGTTTTAAATTGTGTTTTATTTATAATGTTATACTGATAAAGCATTAAGTGAACACTGGAATTGCCTGACTAGAATAACAGATATGTAGGTCTATTATTCCATTCAGAGACACAACAATAAAGCAACCAAACAGTGACCTATTACATATAATACTAATATATAATGTGGAAAATTAGAACCATTCACTGTTTTTTATATGGATGGAAGTGTGCAAAATCATACTTTTAATTTTAATTTTTGTTTCATTTACGATGAATGTAAAATAATAATGTTAAGTTGTAAGTTGTAACATTAAGTTGTAAATGAAAAGGAGCAGAATGAGTAGAAGTATAAGTTATAATTAATTTGTTTCTGTATTCATAATGCTTTTTCTTCACATATGCTACAGGCAGCTTTATTAAAGGGTCTGTATGTACCCAGCGCTCTACATTAAGATACAACAATCACAACTGAACCTGTGTTGCCAGTGCCTTAACCCGCAGATAGAGACACAAACAAGTGGACAGCATAAACTACAGCAGCAGAGGTGCTGATTAATGACTGGCTGCAGGTGCTGGGTAGTGACCTTTCAGATCAGAACGAGTCCTTTTACTAACCCTTTATTATTAGTCTGTCTACATCTCCAAAGCACAAAATGCTCTGTTCCACCTTGTGATGTCATGAAGTACTTTTAAAGTTAACAGCTACCTTTTACCTTTTCTTAAGTAGAGAGTCGCAGTTCCAGGGCTGAAATTATCCAAATGATTCTAGTGAAGGTGCATGGATAATGACTGGCTGCAGGTGCTGGGGTTTAGGTAGCGATGATTCAGACCAGAGTGTTCTTTTAGTTTTAAACCAGCTGGATTTCAGCATCGAAACTGGCAACCCAAATGAGAAACTCTGGGGCTCATTCTGCTTTCTGATTGTGTGTCATATCATCAGAATCAAAACAAATTATAACAAACAACTTGTCCATCATGCCCAGTGTTTTTGTAATTAAGAATAAATCAGCATTACAATTGTACAGTGAAAGCTGTATTTGATTTGAACATGTTTACCTCACATCTCACACAGACAGGTCCTGTTTATGGTATTTAAAATCAAAATCTTACATACAATCCCAATAGTACGAAAATAAACGTTAAATTTCATCATAAAACTGACCTTGGCTTTGAAAACAGACAAACACACGTGATCCCCGCTCTGCTCCGTGAAACAGCGCCCCCTGCCGCCTCACTGCGTACACTCCCCCTGCTCAGTACCATCAGTGTGAAGATGGCGGAGGGCGAACTGAACGTGGACAGCCTCATCTCTCGGCTCTTGGAAGGTGAATTCATTTACTCTCTCTCATATTGCACAGATACACGTGTGACCGCTCGCTACGGCCGTGTGGCGCGTGCAGGACCGCGCTGGCTTTACCCACGCACCCGCCGAAAGAGCCCGTAGTACGGTTAGCGTTAGCTTGTGGTAGCGCACCCGGCTAACTGTGGCTAACGGGACCGCTAGCTCCTCCGGCCGTGTTTATAAACAGTGTCAGCGGTCAACGCCCACAGCTTTCGCGCTCAGATGCAACATTCCTCCGGGGAAATGTGTCACTACGGTGCGGGTAACAGTTGGGCTGCTCGGGCTGCTCTGGTCTGGGGGATTGGCTCTACTACGTATGAGGGATCCCCATTTCTTTGATTATTTAGAAGTATGGATGAGTGAGAGGGGCGGGGATCTGTCATTTTAGCTCGAGATTAAACGCATCATCACATGTTCTGTTGCTGGCAAGATTTTGCACTAGCGTGAAGTTACGTTCATGGGTAGTCGATAATTTAATGTAGTAGTTAATAACGCCACTTTTTATACAAACTATATTGCAAATTAGTATATTTTTAGTCATATATTAAATGCATATATACTGAGCCATTTGGAATCAAATTAGACAAGCCTAGACCTATAGTTTATTATTGTTTGTATATGTTGGACTGTATTTGACTCTGTACAAACAGGGCCAGTGTCAGCGGGCTACTTGTTTCTTCACAGATTTGTCCTACTCCTACTCCTCATTTATGCAGCTGAGCCTTCAGTTCTATTGTTATCTATGGAATTATCATTATGCATCTAGAAACCATATGACGGGTGCACTGGTCAGACAGGTGCACTGGTCAGACGGGGGCACTTATAATACAGCCTCATGTGTCACAAACGTCTCCTTAAACACAGCCCTGCGTTAGAACAGCGCTCACACTCGCCTCTCACAGATGTAAATCAAAACCACGTCTTTCCTGAAGAAACGTCCAGTATTTCCCTGAAGTTCCAGAACAGCCACATGTTCCTCCACACATGTGTACTAGTCCTGTTATTCCTTTAACACACAGGTCACACGTGAGACGGTTTCCTAGCCGCTCCAGCCGCTTCACACAAACTAGCCCTGAATCGAGCTCACTGTTTAATTAAATGACTGTCTGTATTACTAACATCTAATGATTAGAGGGGTGAAGCTAAAAGCATGTCATTTTAGTCGCTTGTGTTGAAAGTTGTCGCTGCTGTTGTCATCTCATTAAAAATCTCCTCAGATGGAGCTCAGGTCCAATTCCTCCAGATTCCTCTATGGGGTTTATTCAGCTGTTTGATCCGGCTGTGGTCCTCAGTACGCATGCGGAAGCCTCTAAAACAACCTGTTGGCTCTCTGGTTGTAAAAGCACATGTAGAGAGTGTAGTGTGGCATGGCCTCCGTAAGACGCTAATGAGACGTTTGGAACCGCGGTTGCTGCAGTCTGCTCAGTGGCCAGTAGGGTGTAATAAAGGGCACTTCAAACATGCTTCAAATGGGTAGAAGTGAAGGGAAAACAGGATTATCTTTGATATAATTCATAACTATTTATGTTACATGATTTTACATGACTATAAATGTACACATTTACAAGTACAAGTACTGCTGCTAAAATTGTACTCAAGTAAAAGTCAGTTGACTGTACTGTACTATACTCCAATGGTTCCCAACCTTTTTTGTCTTGAGCACCTACTAAGCTTTGTCTAAAACTTTGAGTACTCCCTAGCTCGGGGAATGGGGATTTTATTTTTGTAAGTATGAATCCATTTACTAATGTATTATCGACTGTTACTATTATATTTTATATTTTTATATTCAGATACTATACATTATTTACAATATTACCTTTTTTCTAAGTATGAACTCATTCCAAGTGCTTGCGGACCCACAGGGGTCCCTGTACCCCTGGTTGGGAAGCACCGCTGTACTTATTGTAATTATTAGTTATATGTAACTCATTTCAATAGGTTTAGAATTATACTCAAGTACAAGTACAGGTTTAAAAATCTACTAAAAATACCCAAAAACTACTTAATGACAGTAACGTGAGTATTTATAATTGATTACTTTCCACCCCTGATTATCTGAAGGTGATTAGTTATACTCCCCAGTTTGATTTGTTATTCTATTATGGCTGCCAGATTAATCCCAATCAAATCAAAACTGCAGATTGTATGGACGCAATTAGCAAACCACAAAGGCTGCAATTTTTGAAGAACGCTACCATAATTTCCTCCACAAATAACAAAATCTCCTGCCGTCTTCTGCATAAAAACTGCTAACCCTGTAGTTTAGGTCTCTATAAACATATTTTATGTTGATTCGATTGTGTTTTAGTCGACCACACAAATTTGTTTTCTTTTGGACATGTGGCATTGATTTCTTGCTTGACTGACATGTTGGCTGAGCGACTAAATATCTAATTGCGATCTGTGTTTTAATAGTAGAGTTCTGTTCAAAGTTCACATTTTAAACGCATCCAGAAGAATTGACAAAAAGCCTGAAATACAAACTGATAAACCAATGCAAGAATTCCATTTCAGAACATGTTTGTACAGATCTAAACTACAGGGTTAGCAGTTTTTTTGCAGAAGACAGGAGATTTTGTTGTTTGAGGAGGAGGAGGAGGAGGAGGAGGAGCGGCAGCGTGCTAACCTACCTTCAGAGATTCTTTTGAGTCACACTCGCACCAGACCACAAAGACATTACACTTGTCCTTGGCAGAGACTCCACTGGTTATGTGTGACTCAGATATGGATGAATTCATATTGACTTAGGTTACAGTACAATTAGCAAAAACAAATGTTAACACGATTATAGGGCTGTGTAATGATGCTGACTTCTGCTATGTAATACTTTGACATTAAAGGTCCTATGTTACCCTAAATTGACTCTTATGAACTTTAAGCCATGTTATAATGTTGTTTCGTCATCAAAAACATACCTGGAGTTGTGTTTTGTTTCGTTCACACAGTAACCCTTTATTACTAGTCTGTCTACATCTCCAAAGCTCAGAATGCTCTGTTCCACCTTGTGATGTCATGAAGCGGTAGTTTTCAAGTTAACAGCTCCTTTTACCTATAATTCAGTAGAGATCCTGTATTACCCGTATTATCCTTATATTCCTGGATTCCTGTATTACCCAGTGACCTCACAAGGTGGAACAGAGTGTTTTCGGGTTGAGAGAAGGACTCAGCCTAAATATGCAGTTAAACGTGTTAAACGTGTGAATGAAACAAAACACAACTCCGAGTATGTTTTTAATGAGGAAGCAACTTTATAACATAGCGTTGTTTCCTCATCTGAAAAGTAGCGGCCATGCAGTGTCAAATTTGATCCACTTGTCGGCCTTTTATCAATGAATGAAACTATTCCTAGTCAAATCTAGTCCTTTTCAATATTGGTAATATCGGTGAATTTCCCGATATCGGCATCGGTCCGATATTGAAAATTTTGCAGATATTTAGCGCCAATATTTTTTCCCCGCTCTGCCCCAGTGTGTGCGCCTATGTGTCATTCTCAGTTTGTCCTCAGTGCATCACGTCTGTCTTTTTGAACAGACTAACGAGTGAAAAGTTACTTTGTAAACTTCAACGTTAAGAGGGGGTATTTTACTTCTGTGGGGTATTAACTGCTAACACATAACATATTTAGATCACCGTGTTACCTTTTATTGTTTTCAAAATGCTAAATTCACCAAAAACAACATATTAACATTTTTTATAAGTTTCATTTTCTTTTTTGATGCTCTGAGTCCCCACTTTGCTCCCCGCACTGAGTTGCCCCCCCTTCAGAGCACTGTCACAACACAATCAGCGTGCATCCCGCTAATGCATCAGGTTTGTCAAGTTGCTGTGTATAGTTTTGTTTCATGTTTTTGTATATTTATGGAGAATTGTCGTGTGGGAGCCTGGGTGACTTCAGCTTGTGGGCGGAGCATTACACAGACTGTTACAGCTAACAGTAAGGAGGGTTCGAATTGATACTTTGCAGTGACACTGGGGGTGCTCTACATGTATCTCTATGGTGGAATGTTCAGCAGTTACCATGGAGACACAATGCACACAGTAAACGGTGTCAAAAACATTTTAAAAGTCTGAAAACTCAAGAAAAAATACAAAATGGATTTAAACAATACATTTTGTGGTCAGTACGAGTGTTCATGAGCCTATGTACGGAAAAAAGGTGTTGGTGACTAACTGAAAAACTGTTGGCTAATGCTAGCTAGCTTATGACTGTAACGTTATTTGAGAGGGACTTGTTTAACAGCACAAACCAGCTCACCTGTTTTAGTTCCAGCTAAGTCACTTCTTTCTGGTCAGATTGTGTTAAAACAAAGCTGAGATAAAGTCTAACCAGACTTCTTTCTGGTCAGATTGTGTTAAAACAAAGCTGAGATTAAAGTCTAACCAGCCTCAGATAGAGCAGTGCGTACAGTTAGCATCACACCTCCCGGGAATGCTGATGACATCAGCTGCAAAGTATCAATAGAGCCCGGGAGGGAGAATTAAAATACTCAAACATGCATGGATGACATATAAAACCTTTTCAGACATGTTTTTGATGAGGGAACAACGTTATAAAATGGCAGAAAGCTCCAAAAAGTCGATTTTGCATAATACCCTCTCTTTAACATAGATTTGGGCATTGCTATGAATTTTAAAAGCTTATAGCAAATATTGGATATCAGTATCGGCTCAAAAACAAAACAAAACAACCCTATATCCATCTAGATTTTTTTTTACAAAAACACAAATTTCACTAATTTCCCGTGTTGAGTTTGTGCATGGACCAGATAATGATTATTTCATTACTGAATTAGCCGACAATTATCTCAATATCTGATTAGCTCCCATGAATGGATCACTTGTTGATATACTCGATACTCTAGTTTTGCATATCTCCAAAACTGTAACTGGTGATCATTTTTTTTTAACATGTATTCTATGTTAATGAAAGCAGTGAATAGTTTCCCAGTGGACCATAGCGTGGACAGATGGTGGTCACACTGCCAGCTCATTCTTCTATTCTATATGAGGAGCTGGTCTGCCGTGAGGGGACTTGGGTTTCCATAGGCCCCGTATCCAAGTAACTAAAGGTACTCATGTTTAAGCATTTAGTTTTGTAGATTGATGCGACCCATTGGTTAAGGCAGAAACATTATAAAGCTGTACAATTAAACACATTTTCATTGCGATATTCCATAACTAGGCTATGTTTTGTGTTGCCATGACGATATGATTGGGATATTTGAATAGACTTGTATATGGTGACTTCTTATGTGAAGATAACACGATACATTGGCAAAGACAATAAAACACCAAGATATCCTGTGTAGCTAGTATTAAATGCCAGGGAGGAGAGGTGGGTTTTCAGTCTGGTCTTAAACTGTTAAACACTGAGAGGATTCATAGTCCTGTACTTTGCTGTAAGTGAAAACAACAATGATCTACAAGAAAACATCAGGGAGAAGTAGTTTTTTTTCTGCACCTTCTGGAGAAATAATGGCGATGATCTTTGTTGGCGATTCGCACGATTATATAAAGTCCCACGAACGATTATTGTCAACATTTTTATCACGATAAACGATATTATAGTTTATTGTCCCATCCCTGTTCCTTAGTATCAAAATCGAGTTTGAAATTTTAGCAACACTAATACAATCTGCCTTTACTTTCCAAAAAAAAGCATAGCTCTGTAAAATGGAGAACTTTGTGTTGTTGCCATAGATCTGTTTTGTGCCGATCTCGATGGTGAAGCTTCTTGTTCAGAGGAATCCGTTGTGGGCGTCCAGCCTTAAGGCACAGTCAAATGGTTGGTTATTACATAATTCCATAAATGGCTTGTGGATTTGTTCATGGCTGCGTTACAGTGTCCACATTTGATGACGTCATGGCCCGACTTGGCCCGAAATGCAGCCCTGGTCCGTTGTGCCGAAAGAAAGACCTTTAGTTATGCAATCCTGTCTATGGCTAGGCTTCGTTGCCAAACATCACAATCTTGCTTTGAAACTATGGTGAGAAGCAGAAGAGACTTTACAGCTACAGCTAACTCAGATTTCAATGACTTTTTACCCCACACATACACATTACACATTCAGGCTGTCAGAAATTAGGTCTGTAGTCGTATAATTAATCAGTTGATAGAGTTTGAGTCGACCAAAATGTATATTAGTCGAGTAATCATTTTATTTAGATGATAAGGATTAATGTGAAAGTTAGTGAGTGAGTTGGCTGAAGATTTGGTATTTTTTGGTATTTATTTGTAAAAAGTCAGATTAAACTCACAATTACCAAGTTTAATCTGTCTTTAAAAAATACATTGTTTCCTAGTACTTTTTTCTGCATAAATAATAGTTTTTTGCATGAACTCCACCTGCTGGTGTAGACTTGTGAGTGAGGTTTGGGTCAGATACAGAGAAAAACGTTATAGTTTTGAGAGCTTTTGGAAGCTTTTTGAAAATTGAAAGCACAGTATGTAACTTTTAGACAAACAATAGACATAATAATTACACACATATTATAAATATATAATTATGTATATAATAAAATAGAATTTTTTTTTTTTTTTTTTTGGCACTGAAAAACATCTAAATGATGAGCCCTTACTGTGGGCAGGCTTGCTTTTCCACAAACCTGACTCTTATTTGGCCTGGATATATATGAATCAAATATATATAATCTTCCGCAGTTAAAAAAAAAAAAATCTTCTTTCCATGGAGAATGTTCTGAACTATGGTTTTAACTTTCATTTTCCATGGAATCATGCAAGAGACATGCAGCCTCCAGAAAGTGACATACTGTACCTTAAAAAAAGATGTTCTTTAGAAGTTGAGTCTTCAATCTGAAAATAATAAAATTATAAATGAAACTGATGTCTTATTTGCATGAATTGGATGCCTTACAGTTTTGGAGTTGGTTTGACTAACATCGCCTGTATAATCCCTCAAATGTCAAAAAAGTTGCATTTCCATGAATTAGAGTGCATATAATTTGCTGTAATTATTCAAGCCTTTTTTTCTTTTGCTGAAATTGTCAACACTCAGTCCTGTAAACTGGGATGATGAATTATGTTTTTAGATCGCAATTACTAGCAAATGTTTGAGGATAAAATATGCTTCTAAAGTTGTTTTGAGATCTGAAAGTTCTTTACAGAGATCACTGTTTCTTTCTATTGCATCATTAACACTTTCAAATGTGTATAACACATCCATAATTAAAAAGCTGTCCATATGAGTGCAGTACCGTGTCAGAATACACACGCAATGGGATATATTTTCATCTTGGTTTGAAACTGACATGTAATTGTATTACTGGTGGTTGTGTTGCAGTGCGGGGATGTCGCCCGGGGAAGATCGTGCAGATGACGGAGGCGGAGGTCCGGGGCTTGTGCATCAAGTCCAGGGAGATCTTCCTGAGCCAGCCCATCCTCCTGGAGCTGGAGGCGCCACTCAAGATCTGCGGTCAGTACTGCACTAGGGATGGGAACCGGAGCCCGGCATCATAACAGCCCCTGTGGCGAGTCTTAGCGGTCCACTGGGTCAATAGACCTGCTGAGAAGTCTCGCTGATGACACACACTCAAATACGAGCCTGAAACTCAAGCGAAATGTTTTAGAGTAAAGAAATGTATTATTTAATATTATTAATAATCATTAGTAGTATTAGTAATTATGATTAATTATTAGGCCTATTATTTTCCTGTAAATGTACTGATAAATGTACCACTAAAAGACCAGACAAATAGTAGCTGGGATTGAATCACCAATGACAACTGTTCTACCATATCAGCTGTCACCCTGAGATTAAGAGACAGTGGTGCCCCCACACTTTGCTTAGGTTGAATTGAAATAAATTCATATGTTTTTTAATCAGCTATTTTTCAGCTTTTACTTAAAAAATATTACAGATAATATACATGATATTCTCAATAATGCTTCTTCAAATCTTCAAAACCAGTAAAATACCACTAGGTGAACACTGGAAGTAAAGATCCAAAAATACTGTCTCTGTCCCATAACAGAGGGACACCAACACCAATGACAATCCTACAACAAAATAACTCATATTACCAATAAAAAATACTTATTATTTATTATAGGCAATAAATGTTTAAAATCAAAAATAATGTAATCTGACCAGTAACAGTCTGAACTCAACACTCATAAATACATTTGTGTGTAGGGGTGATGATGGCAATAGCTCCCTCCCACTACAGCACCCTGCCCGGCCTGCACGCCCCAGCAGCAGCCCTGTGCTCTGGAGCTGCTGTCTGTATCTGCCTGTTCTTATGTAATCACACTGGATATCAGGGGCTGGGCATGTAGCGTTATAATCAACTCACTGTGCTAGCCTGAGCCTGCTGTCTCCCCTTACACGACGGATACCATGCTACTGAGGCAACTCTTCAAAGTAAATAATATCAAAGCTGCCACATTGGATGGACAAAGGGCTGTGCAGTGAATCACGTTTTAATCAAGATTCAGTCATTTATAATGGTCAGTGATCAGCGATGTGGTTTGGAGCAGAGTGTTTACATTTACACACTATTTCCGGGACTGACTAAAAATATGGCGTCCATTATGTGCTGACTAAACACATTTGTACAGTCAAGGTGGATGAAAGGCATTGCCAAAGGGCACAGCAACAGTATGAAGGGTTTGTGCCAACTAGGGCTGCACAAAGAAATTAAAAAAATATCAGTATCGCAATATTGGCTAACACAATGATTGATATTGTGTGAAAATCAATATATCTTAACAACACAAAGTTTTTCGAGAGTATCTAAATGTAAAAAAGACACATTAAATACAACTTAGCCATTAGGGGATGGGGAAAATAATAGTTTTTTAGATGCATCATTGATTCTAATCAAACGATTCTGAATCTATGCAGACATGTCAATAATCTGAATTTTGAGTGTATTTTCCTGCCTCCTCCCTCCTCTCACTCAGAACACTGCAGCAGAACACTGTGTGACGGTGGGCAGCAGCAGCAGCAGCAGCAGCCGTCTGCTACAGTGTCCCACGGGAATATCTCTCTGTTCAGGATTTGTCTGAGGCTTTACTTTGTTATTTTTGAGTTTTCAGGAAAAGACGCTCACACGCAACACGGCGAGTCTTGGCGCTCTGTTAACTTGTAGCACAAACGTTTTTCCCATGTCCGAGACGGAGACGGCTTCATGTTATGCACTTGAAAAGCAACTTCAGAACTATTCTAAACTAGCTCCATGCTGTGTCCCTACAGAGCACAGAGGCATGTGGGCTGTAGTTTCTCCTATTAAATTCTGCAGAGAAGCTAAATGGTTAGCATGAAGCACTGCTAACAGCTACCCTGTGTAGATGTGCTGTTAACGGCAGTATTATTTTGCCACCTGCTAATATCTGCCACAGAAAAAAATGCAATTTAGGTAAATCAATTGCATTACATAAAAGTCATTACTTCACCCTGCAGTTCTGCAGATTTAGAAAAGTAGCCACTAAGCTTGCTTCCGTCCGTCATCAGAGGTATAATACTCCCTACAACAGAAGCATCTCCAGACTGGACTGTACTAGACTGGAATGGACAACACTGTCATAATGCCCTGAGGGTTTAAGTC
Organism: Periophthalmodon schlosseri; assembly: GCA_000787095.1. Classification (NCBI taxonomy): domain Eukaryota; kingdom Metazoa; phylum Chordata; class Actinopteri; order Gobiiformes; family Gobiidae; genus Periophthalmodon; species Periophthalmodon schlosseri. The sequence goes on along the minus strand of KN470581.1, from coordinate 12,014 downwards.
TCTAGGTGCTGTGTCCTGCTCTGATGGTAAATAAACTCCAGCCTCATGTTCCTGTTTTGTTTTTGGTGTTTTCATGTAAACTAACAGAATGAGCCGTGGTCTTTAGCCCACATTAAAGTGTGCGTGTGGTGTGAGCGTGACTCAGTGCTTCACCTTTTAAAAACAAACTGATGAAGAGTAAAGAGCCGCTCACAGGCACAGACACGCTTCTCCCCACGCTCAACACCACATGCTCCTTAATGTTCAATCAGCAAACACAACTGCTGCCAGATGGAGCACTTTCATTTTAATTTCATTTTAAAGTTATACTAAATGGGGAATATCATCACAAACACATGTTATGCATTCTTGTGGCTTTAACTCCCTTGTAAACATGCTTTTGGTCACCTTGGGGTTGGGTTGTCAGAAGTATCGATAATCAGATACTAATCGATACTAAAACTAGTATCGACTACTAATACGAAAAAAAGTCACATTCACAGGCCAGAAATAAACCTTGGACGCTTTAGAATGATCTTAAGCTATTTCAGAACAGATACTAGACACATAGACTAGTACATGGACCACTATGGAACCTACTGGACGACTGAGAGATTACACAGATATAAGGCCAAATAGGAATATAAAAGAAACTACTGTTATTTAATGTTGAAAAGCAGTTTTTTTATTATGATTGCGGTATCGGAGTCTATATTGAGTGTCGAGTCTTTTCCTTCGTATCGAAATAGAGTTTGAAATTTTTGTATCGTGACAGCACTGCTCCACGTCTGGTAGCCTTTGCCTACGTAAGTACACGTGCGTCTACTTTCCCCCTCTGTTTAATGCCCTCGTAACCTCTGGCCGATTACTTGTCTTTAACCCCTCGTCCTAATGACAGACGTTTCTAGCACGAGCGCTCACAGTAAAGAGACGGCAGTACCACAGCGTCAATAATTCACCGCATCCACAGGTCAGGTTGTGCGCCCACGTGCTAGGCCGGCTAACGTCACCGCTCTCTCCACCGCTTCCTCGCTGACCCATTTCAGCAGCGTTTTCAGGTTAAGTACAATAGGTAAGGGTTACGCTCCAGAGCTGATGATCAAAATGTCAGAGGCAGCGAAGGGGATGTTATTGCTCTTATGGGTGAGGAACTATTTTTGAAAGAAGCCAAGTTGCCACGGTTAACTAAAAGTGATTTCAACAGACAATAATCACACCGCCACTTGTTGCCTTGACAGAATCTGCTAAAACTAGTAAAATTGGCATCTGTCCGACCTTAACAGCTTACATCTGTCAGCTAGTTACAGCCGCAAGCGACATTGAAGGGCCTTGACCTTGTTTGGGAATGTGTGGCTTCATGATTTATGTTATTTCAGAAATGAGATTAATCCGATCAGTTTTAAAATCAATTGCCAATACTGCTTGATGATAAAACATTTGAATGAAAATCACGTTAGTTTATTTGTGCAGACAGAGTAGACATTGAACTTTCTTCCAGTCTATATTTCATGTGGATAGGCCCGGTAATTAGAGAGATATTACTCATAAAACGATGATTTTGACCTGCCCTTCACCTAAATTCTCGTAATCACTTGAACACACGTCATATTGAGACAAACACGCCCTGAACACTTCTTAGTTCTCAATGCCGTGCTTGGTCTTTAGCAATACTAGAAGTGTTCCCAGAATTCCACAGCGTTAAAGTGAAGCGCAGATATGCCAGAGGAGTTAAATCTCAGAATAGCTGTGCAGTTGCCTCCATAACCTCTGTAATCATATGCTTCCAGCCTGCACTTCCAATGATAAGTGTTAGAACGCCGCTCCCTCTGTAAACAAACACACTAACAAGGATACGGTTTTGGCCCAATGTGACTTTTGAGTTTTTAAAGTTTAGACACGTTCATTGGAGTTGAATAAAACTATGTAACAAAAATGATACGGTATGTATAAAAGACAGTTAGGACTAAACACTTTTATATAACAAACTCAAGATTTCAGAGCTTAAGATTTGGCTGCTTGATTATGGCAAAAGTCATTATTATTATTTGGTTCATAATTTAAGTTATTATTTTAAGTTATTTAAGTTATCATGTGTCACGTTATGTTTTGTGTAGATTAGAATAGTGTGTTTTCTACAGGTTTTGGGAGGCAGAATGAGTGAATGTATAATTTTGAACAGAAATTTGTTAATTGTATTGCTGATTAAAATGTTTTTGTAATTGAATAGAGTAATAATAATAATAATTATTAATAATTATTAATAATTATTATTGAATCTGATTTCAATAATAATTGAAATCAGATTCAGCCAGCCCTTGCCTGACAAATCCAGACTGATATCTCTCTGTATTTTTTATACAGATTGATAACAGTCTGGTTCCACGTCCTCTGTTGCATCTCAAGCCCGGTCAAATGTGTTTGTGCATCAGTGATACATTTGAAATGAAGGAGCTCATTGGTCACCTGTGATTTACAAATCATTGGCTAATCCACCTGTCAATCACAACCAGACTCACATCTTCATAAAGTATTGAAGAAGTGTGTATTCTGGATTCCAGGCGAGCACAGCCTTAGCTAAAGTTACCTTTTCTGTCTGCAGCTAACCAATTTCAGTGCCTTAGTCACTGTTTTTAATCCACATTAAATGACTTTGTACAAAACATACTACTATTGCAAACATAAGGGCTCAGACGGTGTCACTTGTTTCTCATACATGTTAGGCAAAATGGCATTGGTAAAAAGTAACAACATAAAGCACCACACTGGTTGAATTTTGTTTTTAACTGCAGATCGGCTGATATTTTTGCTGCCCCAGTCTCTGTGTGCCCTTGTGTCATTCCCACTTTATCTCTGGTGCTTGAGTCTTTTTGATCAGACTCATGAGTAAAAATGGAATTAGAAGAGCTATGAACCTAAAATATGGCTGTATGTTTATTCTTGTTGTTTATGAAATCATTTTATTTAAGTTAAACATCCAGTTTGCACATAACAGCTGTCTGTTTTGCTACATTACATTTTTTTTTACCTTGTCTATGTTGGTGTGGAGCACTTGACCTAAAAACGATCTTTTGTGAACATGGGCAGAGGATATAAAAGGAAGTGGCTCTTAGTCCGTGGATGAAGTGATGTGACGTGTGTGAAAGCCTGACCCCATCTTCCCCTCGGGGGGCTGCTAATTAAAACTACAGGTGTATTTTAGTGTTAACCTACATCTCGTGTCCTCCTCCAACAGCTCATTTCCCACAGAGCACGACTTTGTACAAAACTGCTAATGGTAGATTGAGAATAATATTTGAAAAGTTATTTGTACATTGTCGTAATATTACCTGTTGAAAATGTAAGCATTAATCAGGTAGTGTGGACCTCTACTGTATGATGTGATATTGTTGTACTCTACCATATTGACTCAGAATGTGGGTTAGTCTAGACTTGCCTATTCAAATAGTAATGCATTGGATTTATATAGCACCTTTCAAGATACCCAAAGCACTTTTGCAGTGCATTATTCATTCACTCCACACTCTGTGGTGATAAGCTACTATTATAACCACAGCTACCCTGGGGCAGACTGATGGAAGCAAGGCTGCTAATCTGAGCCATCAGCCCCTCAGACCACCACTAACACTCACGCACACACCACATTCATGCAAGGCAATGTGGCTGAAGTGTCTTGCCTAAGGACAACACTCCCCTGTAGCATCTGGTGTTTCCAGTGGTATCCCATCCAAGTACTAACCAGGCCCGGCCTCGCTTAGCTTCTGAGATCTGACGAGATCAGGCTTTAACAAGCCGGTATGATGATGATTTTGATGATGATTTTTTTGAATGACATTTTTGTAGCTGTATGTAACTGTTAAAACCTACTAAAAACACCCTCTTCTTTGTCCCTCATGTCCACAGGAGACATCCACGGCCAGTACACAGACCTGCTGAGGCTCTTTGAGTACGGCGGCTTCCCCCCCGAGGCTAACTACCTGTTCCTGGGAGACTACGTGGACCGGGGGAAGCAGTCACTGGAGACCATCTGCCTGCTGCTGGCCTACAAGATCAAGTACCCTGAGAACTTCTTCCTCCTGAGGGGCAACCATGAGTGCGCCTCCATCAACCGCATCTACGGCTTCTATGACGAGTGTGAGTGTCTTGAAAAAAAAACAAAACTCCACATCAGGGTTTATTGCATGATTTGCCTATTCAAAAGATAGTATATATATTTTGAGTTGTATTTTACATATCGGTGCTTCTCTCAGTCTCTCTGTCGCCTGTTCACAGTGGGAGCTGTAGAATTGATCCTTTGCAGTGACAGTGTTATAAAGTCTCCATTCAGCTCTGTGAATACAGGACACGCGTGTGGCATCTGAAAGAGCAAGAATCGCGTACCTCTGCGACATGTACAGTGGGCAGCACGGTGGCCTCACAGCAAGAAGGTTCTGGGTTCCATCCCCGAGTGTGAAGTTTGCATATTTCGACCCGTGTCTAGGTGGGATTCCTCCGGGCACTCCCCGGACGTGGCCTCTGCTACATGCAGAGGGCAAATTTCTCTACAGAAATAATAAAGGCTCACCCCAATCTTAACCTTAACTTTAGGTAGCAAAAGAACAAAACAAAAGTCACAAAAATGAATAGTGCTCTGTTGAAGTTCGAACCTAAAACTGCTTAGAGAATGAACAAAAGAAAATTGTTGGGAGTTCTGGAGCATATCTTATAGACAGTATTGCTTGTTTTGCAGGTAAGCGCCGGTTCAACATCAAACTGTGGAAGACCTTCACTGACTGCTTCAACTGCCTGCCCATCGCTGCCATCATCGACGAGAAGATCTTCTGCTGCCACGGGGGTAAGGAGCACTTTTACTCACCATATCCTCTAGTCTGTGTCCTCTTAGTGCGTGTATGAAACTAAATGCACGTGTGTAATGTCGTCTTAGGGTTGTCGCCTGATCTGCAGTCCATGGAGCAGATTCGCAGGATCATGAGGCCCACAGATGTACCAGACACAGGTACTTGATGTACCAATGCTGCTCACATGAATCATCTTTTGTCACTTTAACACACAGTATAAAATCACATCATTTTTAAAAGATCATCACATTTAAAGAAAATATTTTGTGTCTGCTATATAGTTATAATCTATGACACCCGTGGATTATTGTTATAATTTGGACATTTTAAATCGCAATATTGATCTAAATGACTTAATAAAAGAAACAAGTCAGTTGACTTCCACAAACTGCGACGCCCATTGGGAGCTGATGTCGCCGTAAATGTCATCACAACAAAGAGCCTTGTAGCTGTCGGCCTCTACGATGGATAGCTGCAGAATCCTACGTGTATCACAGATTAATATAAAATTGGAGAATGAAGTACAGACCAGTGGGTGTGTACCAGTGGCGGCGAAAATGGGGATAGATTGGAGCAATGATGTTTTGAATACAGGAGAATAAAGATTACTCAAATATGCAGGAATCACTCCAAATACAACTTTGAGAGGGTAAATGAGAATTGAAACAACTCTAACATGGTTAAAAGCTCTGAAAAGTTGATTTTGCAGAATAGGCCAGCTTTAAGGAGGCTAAGTATTTAAGCCATAATGATGTTATTCAGGGAATTAGTATACCCCGTATTTTCCGGACTATACGTCCGGAGTATAAGTCATACAAGCGAAAAAATGCATAATAATGAAGAAAAAAACATATATAAGTCGCCCGGACTATAATAAGTCATACAAGCGAAAAAATGCATAATAATGAAGAAAAAAACATATATAAGTCGCACCGGACTATAAGTCACATTTTTTGGGGAAATTTATTTTACAAAATCTGAGACCAAGAACAGACATTTTATATTTAAAGGCAAGTTATAATAATAACAATAAAATGGAGAACAACAGGCTGAATAGCAGCACAGCACGCTAACATAACACATAGACAACAAACTGAATACGTGTCTGTTATGTTAACGTAAGATATTAACAGTTAATCAGATAATCACTCCAAATCACTAAATCCATTGAATTCTTCATCGTCGGTGTCGCTTCTGAATAACTCCGCCTGCTCCGTAAGTAGATGAAGCGTCGCTCCGGGAGTAGATGAAGCGCCGTTTCCACGTGGCTGTCATACTGGTACAAGCCTAGAGCGCCCTCGCGCGGTTGTCAGTGAGACAATAACGAAGATGTGAAATTATATATTTTAATAATTTCTCATATAAATTGCATCTGAGTATAAGTCGCACCCACGGCCAAACTATGAAAAAAAGTGCGACTTATAGTCAGGAAAATACGGTATATGTTCTTTTATGTGTATTAGTTGCTACAGATTATTGGGCTATTTAACTTCAGACTACATTATTATAAAGCTATGCTCTTAAAAAAACAAACAAAAAAAACCCAAAAACTACAGCTTAACAATAAGTGACATTTAAATTGTATTGCAATTATAAAAATGAGGACTGAGTTGAGTATGAACTAGCATGAACAATTAATGCAGTGTTAATATTTACTTATTCAAATGCATTACAGTTACAAGCTGCCCAACTGCTGTACAGTCTATTCACTCTTTGTTTGTTGCTTGAACATGAACATGTGTTCAGTTTAACCTTTTGATTCTGAAATAATTCTAAATACCCTCTTCCAAGTGCTTGGATACTCTCTTGGTTTCTCATACTCCCAGTGATTTAACCAACTGACCTGTAAAACAGTAAGACCTATTTTTGTTTTTGTTACATAAATATCAAAGACTCAAAACACTTTTCTTTTTGTTTTTTTATTCTTGAGGTTAAGAGCAGTGTTTGGAGGTGTTTTATTGTTTGTGGTGCCAGGACACCCTCCTCTGCTTTTTCATGTGGAGTTTCTTCAGCCTGATCTTCCTGCTTCTGGTTGAGTTTGTCCCTCACAGATGTGTTGTAGAGATAATGGGTCTCCTTGTCAGCAGTGATCTGATGTTGCAGATTATCTTCTGTATTTTCTAGAGACCTTTGAGCCTCTTTGAGCTCAAAGTCTTTTTGCGTGATCCATCTCTCCTGGTTGTTGGACCTGCTCATCCAGTTGAGCCTTCACTGTGGCCAACTGTCCGGAGCTCCTGAACCTCTAGCCTCTCCTCGGGGGGAGAAGGTGGCCTGAGGATGAGAGCTGCGGACTCCTGCATGCTCTCCTCAGGAGCTGGCTCTGGAGTGCTCCCTGTTGGCTCTAAGCACAGCCTCCAGGTCAAAGGGCTCCTCATAGAGAACATAGAGAACATCGTCCTCCATTGTGTATTCAAACCAGGACTTAGTTCTGATGAGTAAACGCGTCTGTCTCTGTCAGTGTCTGGATCAGGAATGAGCTGCAGATTTGGCCGTTTCTCCCAAGTTTCACAACATTTGTAACTTTAGCTTTGACTGGCAATATTGTATGAACGTCAGTGGTGAGCAGTGATACTGTCTGTTAAAATTGTCTGTTAAATGTATCTAAGCAAAAACAAATGTGAGCCCAGAGTCCTGATCTCACAGTGAACAGAGGAGCTGATTCCAAATATTGAGTACATTCACTACTTTGCATAAACTATATCTGAGCCCTGTAACTTTACCACAGAAATACTGTGAATCTGTAATAAAAAGGTCTATTGGATTTTGCACCTGATCAGTTTATGCAGTCGTAAAATGCTTTATGCTTTATGGACTCACTTTAATCTAGTGACTTTCACCAAGTACCATCTCAGACAAATGTGTTGGTGCTTATGTATGAGCTAAAGACAAACCTCTGAACTAAGCCAGGACTCAAGCAACTCTAAACCAAGAGAGGTAAACCAGGACTTAGTGTTGTCACGATACCAACATTTCAAACTCCATTCAATACCAATTCCAATACCACAATGATAATTAAACA
>KN470579.1:8727-36702 GCA_000787095.1 Periophthalmodon schlosseri | reverse complement strand
TGGATAAGTCTCTCCAAGTCTGGTTGTTTTGAAAGTTGTTTTGCATCCACACACTGATCTGTTGGCTGCAGTGGCAGAATGAATCCACTGGTCCATATTCACCTGTTGCCAGTGAGACATAGATGTGAGTGTCATCTGCAAAGTTGTGGTAGGAACCATTATTGCTGTGTATTAACTGGCCTAGTGGCAGCATGTAGTCACTGAACAACAGGGTTGTGGGCCTGCCAGGGACATTTTATCAGGGACATTTTATCTGAGACAAATTTCCAATTTCAACAAAACACTCCCTGTCTTCTAGATAGGACCTGAACCAGTTTTGTGCAGTACCAGAGAGGCCCACCAAGTCCTCTAGTGTCTGTAAGAGGATCCCATGATTCCATGAAGGCAGCACTCAGATCTAACTGGATCAAGACGCTACTACTTACTGCTACTCCTCCTACTACTACTGCTACTACTGCTACTACTACTGCTACTCCTCCTACTCCTCCTACTACTACTGCTACTACTACTGCTACTCCTCCTACTACTACTGCTACTACTACTGCTACTACTACTACTATTTCTGCTACCCTAACCCTGAGTACCCCAATAACCCAGTGAGAAAAAAGTTGTGTTACTGGTCTAACAGGTATAAACATTTCAAACTCCGCCCCTGCAGCCAGGTGTTTGTGATCAGAAACAACAGGCTCTAATCAGGGCAGGTCTTGTGTGATGCCATATAGTTCTTGAAATTGCAGTGGCTTCTGGAGGCAGCACAGACTCAGACTGTTTTAAAGACAAAGCTACAAATTTACCTAGTTTGCACTAAAATTGCCAAAAAAGGAATAGAAACAGTAGATAATGCTGTTATAGCACTATGTACACAGCATAGTCGCAAAAAAAAAAAAAAAGATTCACTGTTTAGTTCGACTTTAACCTCTTTTTTCTTCTTTGTTTTGTAGAAGCTACATGTTTTCCTCTTCCAGGACGTGTTAGTCATCACTCGCTCGGTGTCCACCTCTGAACAGCCAATCAGATACCAGCTCTGCCGTCAGCCAATCCCCATCGAGCACCTGGAGCTGGAGGACCTATCAGACGGAGAGATGAGAGTGGGCGGGTCCATCCGAGGAGCCTTTAGCAACAATGAGAGAAGTTAGTACCAACTCAGTCACTAATATGTCAATATTTAAAAAGCTGCACTTGGCCAAAAAGTCACATTGTCAGAAAATTTGAAATATTTTGAGCGTTATAAATGGTAATTTCTTGATTGTAGAATCCAATATTGATCTCATAGCCAGTAATTAGCTAAATTAGAAAATAGAAATTTGAAAAATAGTCAGTTTTTCAGTTTTAGACCACACCTTGCTAATGGCAGATTGATAAAAGTATAGCTCTCCAAATTAAGCTCTACACATCAATCTGAGATAAGCAGTCATTAAAAGGCAGAAAGTCATGACAGATATTTAAAACTGAACAAGCTGAGAAATGACCTTACCTTAGACCAACCTGTCCACAAATGCACAAAGCTCTTCCCTCTGCATGTTTGACAAAAATAGGTGTTGGTTTGATTCATTTGGACACTGCACCTTTGGCCTCAAAAATTGTATCAAATTGACCCCTATTTTGTGGTAAAATAAATTACAGAACTAAAGATGTATGGAAATTATATTTTGTTAGGTAGAAATTTTCAGATTGCAAAGGCTGCAATTATTTACGAAATATAATGGTCGCTGCAGAAATCTAAACATAAATATACAGAGTTATTAAATATGTTCCTATCATTACTCAGCCTTTAAAATGTCTTCTATTTATTTGCAGCCAAGAACTTCTTCAGAGTGTCGTGTAAAGTAGGAGGACAGAGCCACTGTTTTCAGGCCAGCGATGCCTTCAACAAACAACAATGGATCAACTGTATCCGACAAGCCAAAGCCACGCCCCCTCCTACGGCCGCCGCGCCTCCAGGACCCCCCCGAGACAGGACCGCGGACCAGGAATTGGACAACGCACTGCTAAACGTCACCAAAGTCAATGGACAAGATTTGGAAAAAGAAACAGCTAAAGATATGGAGGTAGAGGAAGATACAGAGGCTGAAATAGATGGGAAGACAGTAACTGATGAAAGACTTGTGGAGAGTGGAGAGGAGGAGGAAAGTTGTTTTGAGATTTCCACAGATGAACGAAACAAAATATTAGAAAACCAAGATGTAAACAGAGCGGAGATGGACTCTATACAAGAAACGGAGGAAGCAATGCAAGAGGAATCGTGACAAAAAATATATATATATAGGTTGAGTTTACGTGACATCACAACATTCAAGAATCTCTATAGTTTAAACTGAGCTTGAGGACAGGTCAGAATTCTGTGGTAGAATTTGCTGTTTAACTGTCAGACTGCAGATTTGTTGACCTGGTTTATGGTTACTATCTCTGTAATTACGGGGCCTACTCACATGGAACAAAAACTGTCACAAAGTTCAACATATTTTCAGTCAGTATAGATAAACAAAAACAAAAGCCTCAGAAAGTGGTGCTATTATTCAACTCCAAAGGCATGATTGTTGTCAGTTGAAAGGACTTTAAGACATAAGATTAATATGGCTAGTTTGTGGAGCCAATCCCAAACAAATATGATCAGTTTCAACATTTATGGATCATAAGTTTGTATATTTCTTTCAAAAACAGTGAAGAGTTACATAGGTCCCTGCCCACCATCTGAAGTTTATACCCTATTGTTGAATGTTCCAGGCAAAGCAGTAAAATCTCAATGGAAACAAGTATATGGCGTACCTTCCAACAGAAAAGTTGCACAGTGCACCTTTAAGTAGTGCTGCCCAGAGAAAAAAAATCTGTATTTGACAAATGTGTTCAGTATTACAATACAATAGCCAGAATATTGCAAAATTATAATTCTATATTCAGAGGTGGGAAGAGTCACCAAAATGTGTACTCAAGTAAGAGTAGTGTTATTTCAAAACAAATAATAGGCCTACTCAAATAAAAATAGTGGTTTAAGAAGTGTAAGAGTAACTATCTAAAAGTACCATTTGATTTATAATTAAAGGTTTAGTAATTGGAAGGACATTTTCAAAGGATATACCACAACATTTTGAAAGTAAATTCTTATCTGTCGGAGCAGTGGAAAACATAAATCGTTTAATATTTTCAACAGAAAGCATTTGTCACTTATAGACTTACAGTGGGAAGAGTAACTGACTTTAATCAAAAGTTTCTCAAGTTTATGTATTTGAGTAATGTACCACCCATTTCATATTACATTGCATATTACATTAAATTAATACAAGAATGTATGTAAAAACATTTTATTTTCATTGTTGTTTCATTGTCAACATTTCATTGTTCTTCATGGTAAAAGACAGTTCAGTGTTGGGCTAATTTAATTAAAAAGTGGTTATTACTGTACAAGACCATTGTAATGTAATTATCTGAAACGGCTGTATGGCTCCTGTAAAAATGTGCAATATTTTAGGTGATTGTAAATCTAATAGGCAGGTCATAAATGTACATATAACGCGTATATAGTTAAATTGTCCAAATGTTTAAAATAAAATGCTGTCCTTTATTTTCTTCAGTCTTTTGTCCAGGTTTAATCTCATTTAAGTACAACCTGTGCAGTCTGGGTTAGATGCTGGATTTAGTATTTTGGCTCCCTCTAGTGGCTCAATACACATAAATATAAAATTACTTGCTGTATTGTAATTTATTATGGGGTAATTCTTTAAAAATCCACTATGTAACTCTTCTAGTGTGATGATGTGCTACCTTCTTGACTCAGTGGAGCTGTAGATGCTATTCATTTACCAGGAAAGTACCCCAGTATGGCATTAAACCAATTTAGCAATTTAATTACTTACATTTTTATTGCCCAAAAAAACCCCTGGAAAACCATGAGTGGGTTCGCCTCTCCACAGATCTGATCTGTAACTCGGCCTGCGTGCGTCACTGGGTGAGATAGACAAGCAAGTGGCCGACCCTCCACTGGAAAAATTACATAGTGCACCTTTAAAGTCAAGATAATGAAAAAAGTGACACTATATGAACCAATGTCATGCAAATCTGTTGCAACTATTAGAACAAAGCGTACTACTGAAGCTATCCCTTTATTTAATATCTCCATAAGGACAATGTTCAGTTCTATTCAACAAAATCAATGCAGCTTTACTGATTCAAGACCTAAAAACCTTTGATTCTTTGTTGTGTAGCTCGAGGCCTCAGAGCCGAGTAGCTGCACTACACCCTCGTCTCCACAAGAGGCTTATATAATCAAGTGCTTATTGCAAAGCATCAAGCATCTTACTTGGTATTTTATTCAGATCATTGATTTAAAGTATGCAGATATAACTAAAAGGTTTTATTTTAAATGAGGTAAACGTGTGATGCTCGCGTTTAAGAACTTTAAGGCAATTAGAAAGGCTTTGTAATCACAAGTATTAACATTCACCTTCCGCATGTCTAAAGACTATAAAGAGTCAATGTTCGTCATTATTTTTGTCAGAACAAGCAAGATTTTATCAATTTTTCTAATGCAGCGAAGAACAACTTTACAAGCACGCGACCTCAAAGTGAACATGATTAACATTAACTGATGTCACGACTGCAGGGAAGAGCAATGAGAAAAGCGATCATCTCGCAGGGCCAAATGAAATAACCGACCAAACTGTTTTAGTTACCTGACAGTGTGTTTTTGTTTTCTTTTTCTATGTACAATCTGTGTGTTAATGTGTCATATAAAGAACGAGTCAAGAACAAATGTCTATGGGAAAAGTTATGGATTGCTGGAGTTAAATATGATTACATATAAATGTGAAATGGAACTCTCTGAGAATTAAAGTAACCCTATGGAGTATATTATAAAATGGCTTAAACTGCAACTGAATCAGGCTGTAGCCCTAAATTGACCTTATTAGGTTTAAAGTTGCTGTTGTGAAGATCTCAAGAAGTAAGGAGGCCACTGTGGAACAAATAAACATGAATGTGGTTTATGTAAGCGCAGATGCAAGGTGCAGATGCAAGGTGCAGATGCAAGCTATATGGTTAGAAAACGCACATCTGCTCAGAGTAGGGGGGCAATGTCGTTTTCAGTTTTTGTTTATTAAGCTTAAAATCGCTTTCCACAATGTAACCAAGATGCATTCAACTCGGTACTTTCCGTGACCGCATGTATGTTTTGCAAGCCTCTCCGAAAAGTCAATTCTGCACTTTTGTAACTAGGAGTTTTCCATGACGTATGACGGAGGTGGGTGTTTAACGTTCCTCCTTCAAGTCACACGTAAGCAAAGGGTATATAAACTCTGTCTGTAAAATTGTTTTCGTCCGATGCTTGGTAGCCTTATAGGAGCCACTCTCATGGATTTCTCTCTATAGACTTGAGCTGAGAAGCGTTTCCGAAGCTTACAGCAAAAGGTCACCACAGAGAGAGTCTTGAAGGGGGGAAGCCCAGTGAAGCAGTGTTGATCTTCGGGTCGCACTGTGGATCAAACACAGAAAACACTTCGACTAAAGGGAAGAGAAGACTTTTGTTTTGTAGCAGCACAACCTCGGGTACGACTCTAGAGGGCTGGAGAATCTGCAGTCAAAAGACTGATCAGAGCAAACACTGGTAACCTCCCATTGAGAGAGTGATCCCTCCACAGTTGTGATCTGAGAATATCCCTTGGAGAGTTGACCTCTGGCTTCCTACTTACTGGCTCATTTTATTAGATGATTCAGCAAGCTGTAATTTGATCTTTTTATTTTTATTTCTGAAAAGTTGTAAATTATCCAAATTGATGTTCTGTAAGTCTTCTGCTCATCCTGCAATAAAAAGCCATACACCGTCTGGCACAATAGACACTTGGTGAGTAACAGTTTTTATTCATTAGACTAGTGTGGTTTAGGCCTGGTTTGGGCCTCCCAAAGGGACGGGACTCTCCTCCTAGGTCCTCCTCATCTAGGCCACTCGACCCTAGGTTGATGACAAAAAAGTCTGAAGAGTTCTCTGCTAAAGGCTCCGTCCGCTGAGGCAGCTGCACTTCTGTGGCGTCATCACACAGGAAGCGGTTGAGTCCGTGAGGTGCGGTGTCCCCTGGTAACTGTGCTTAAAACCCACTCCAGGCAGGACCTAGGCTACGATCATCCGACACTCTTGAGTCAAATGTCACTGTCATCCAAGTGCTCGTTTAACCTCATCAGTTTAACCACACAAGAGTGCATCCTCATATGTACTGTAAACGCTTGTATTGTGTCCGCTTTAGTTTTACAAATACAACAGTAAAATGCCCTTTTAATTTTGTGGCTTCTCACATGCCACACAAAACTCTTCTTCTTATTAAACCCGAGGCCGCATTCTTTACAAATGAATGGTTTTGTTGCGTTTTTCGGCGGATGCCTATCCTCCTCTGTGTGCGAAGCGATGTGTCTTTTAACATTGGCATTTCTTGTGAACCTTTTGTAACAGATTGGACAGCTAAATGGTTTCTCTCCCGTGTGCGTTCTGACATGAAACCTTAGATTACTTCGATGCTTGAACTTTTTCTTGCAGACTGTACATTTGTAAGGTCTCTCTCCAGTATGGATTCTCACGTGGGCATTATATATTGACTGTTTTGAGAACCGTTTCTTGCAGATCTCACAGCAAAATGGCCGATCAACATTGTGGATTTCCATGTGGCGATCTAACCACTCTTGTTCAGCGAAGTTGACCCCACACTCTTTGCACGAAAATGGTCTAGGTTTGACCCTTTTGTGATACTGCAAGTGAGCTCTCAAACTCTTCCTAGACGGTACTTCTTTTTGACAGAGCGGGCAACTGATGCCAGGCGTATCTGGTTTTGAAGAACTAGATTGTGTCTCTTCCCCAGTCTGTGTGTGAGTTTGCATGTGTCTTGTATAGTCATTTTTATTGCTGTAATACTTTTCACAAGTTGGACACCTGAATGGTTTTGTGCCTGTTAAAAGTGAGGCGTCGATGTTCATATGCGTATTTACACTAGCACTTTCCGCTGCATTCAGGTACTCAGTTTGAACCTCAGCTGGATTATCAAAGTGCTTTCTACAGTGTAAGTCGTATGTATGTCTTGTATTAAACCCTCTTTTACAGACAGAACAGTAAAAAGCTCTTTTAATCTTGTGAGTTCTCTCGTGATACGACAAACTTAGCTTTTTGGTGAATTCTGCTCCACAGACTCTACAACTGAATGGTTTTGACATTTCCTTGGACTGTATTGGACCCTCTTTTTTGTGTGTAGCAAAATGTCGACGTGCATTATTATTTGTAAATCTTTTATGACAGACTGGACAAGTGAATAGTTTTGGAGTTCTGGCCTCTTTTTCGTGTGTGGCCAAATGTAATCTTAGGTTAGTGGCTCTTAAAAATGTTTTATAGCAGACTGGACAGCTGAAAGGTTTGACTCCCGTGTGCATTTTTTTGTGCCAGTATAAATTAGCTCTATGTTTAAACCCTTTGTGGCAGATTGCACAGTTGTAAGGTCGCTCTTCAGTGTGGCTTCTCATGTGTGACCTTAATGTGTCTCTTGAGGTAAACCTTTTATTACAAAAACTGCAGCAGTGTGGCCTGTGTACACTATGAATTTCCATGTGCTGAACCAACCAGTGTTTTTCTCTAAATCTGGCCCCACACTCTTCACATTTAAATGGCATAGTTTGCACGTTCTTTACATGACAACTCATATGATATGATAGATTTTTTTGAGTTGAAAATACTTTGTCACATAATGAACAGCCAAAAGTCTGCTTTTTTGGATAGTTTTGAATGACTTTTGATTTTGATCTGTTCTTTAAGGTGGATGTCCGTCTCATTTGGCTCTTTAAAAGTGAGGGATGACCCTTCATGTGTTTATTCAGATTCGTTTTTGATCTAAATGTGTTTTCACAAACTGAGCAACTGAATGGTTTCTCTCCTGTGTGTGTTCTTATATGATTATCTAAATTGTATTTTCGACCAAATTCTTTCTTACAATAAGGGCACACATGTGGTCCTTTAATGTCTTTCTCTCGTTTGGCATCAGGTGTTATGGGAATACTGTCCTTAGGGGAGTCTGAGGGTTCAGAATCGTCATTCCAATCTTCGGAATTGTCCGTTTCCGAAGAGTCCTCCTCCTGTTTTTGTTCATGCTTTGTGAAATGTGTCTGAGAAGCTAAGCTGCTAACCGGTTCATCAGTTTCTTCAACTTTGCCGTCATCTCCAATTTTCACAGCAACAATAGTGAACGGATAGTCCTCTTCCTCCGATTTGATGAGTCCTGGTTCGTCTTTAATAACAAAATCACCTTCTGCATTTTCATCAATAATGACAAAATCTGTAAAAAAGTAAAAACGTAAGTTGTGAATTCACAAAATTAATGTTGAGATGTAGCTTATAAACTCCACTTTTCACACTGTGCTCAAATAAAACTTTGTAGGATAATAATCTTCTTTGTTCAAAGCACCTTGATTTCAGGGGATCTAGTGTGCATGGTGAAAAAATGGCAATTAAACAGTTCAAATAAATATAATATATAATAATGATAAAAGTAACAAAAACATACATGTTGGACAAGTTAAGGTTATAAGGCCTGGAATATAACAATACATCTGGAGAACCAAAACCAATAGAGGTTTTGGTTCTCCAGATGTTTATCCAATCAGAAAGTAAAATGAGTTTCACACACACACCTCTCTCATTTGGGTTGCCAGTTCCTACAACTGAAACTACACTGCCTGGCCAAAAAAAAAGTCGCCACCAAAAAAAACGTCACACACTCTAATATTTCGTTGGACGCCTTTAGCTTTGATTATGGTATTCGCTGTGGCATTGTTTCGATGAGCTTCTGCAATGTCACAAGATTTATTTCCATCCAGTGTTGCATTAATTTTTCACCAAGATCTTGCATTGATGATGGTAGAGTCTGACCGCTGCGCAAAGCCTTCTCCAGCACATCCCAAAGATTCTGGGGATGGGGTTAAGGTCTGGACTCTGTGGTGGCCGATTCATGTGTGAAAATGACGTCTCATGCTCCTGAACCACTCTTTCACTATTTGAGCCCGATGAATCCTGGCATTGTCATCTTGGAATATGCCCGTGCCATCAGGGAAGAAAAAGTCCATTGGAATAACCTGGTCATTCAGTATATTCAGGTGGTCAGCTGACCTCATTATTTAAGCACATACTGTTGCTGAACCTAGACCTGACCAACTGCAGCAACCTATTACTTATTTGCTTAGTTAAATCCAGGTGGTGACTTTTTTTGGCCAGGCAGTGTAGTTGGAAATAATAAACCTAAAAGGACCCTCTCTGCTCTGAATCTTCACTACCTAAACCCCAGCACCAGCAGCTAATCATTAGTGCTAGTGCAGCTTCTGCAACTCAGTGACTTCTGGACGTTGTGAGCTGTCACATGAGGCATGGCCTTTATTTACTGAGAATACCTTGTACGTGTCTTTTATATATGAAGGTTAAGGCACTGGCAACCCAGGTTTAGTTGTGATTGTAATTACGTTTTAAAACCACTAAAAGCAATTAACAGATTTAAAACATTCCATACCTTCAAACTACAGTGGAGTTTGTTTAAAGCCTATGGTTTAAAGCTAGCTGCGAGCTCGTTGTAGACTGATTTCTATGGAGGACTGTAGCATGAGGCTGATGTCTTACCCATATTTCCTTCTCCTCGGGATCCGTGCACTTCCGAAAATCACATGTAATAAACAGACGTGTGCGTGTTTATTTGATAGGTAGAAAAGAAAACTGTAAAGAAATCAAGGACCGTAACATCCCAGCGCCTCTGCAGGGTATCGAGAGGGTCCTGCAACGTCAGAGCGTCTTGAAAACTGCCTGAACGTAAACGTCGCAGGCCGCTCAGTAACGCCATATGATCAACACTTCTAAATAAAAGAGGAAAGTGCTATTTCCTAAATTTTATTAAAGTGTAGTATATTTTGGGGTACTTAACCCTAAAAGACCAGTCCCAAAAAATAGGGTTAGAATTTTTTTTCTTTTTTTCCTTTTCTAATGCAGACAACATAATGCTTTCTCTCAAGTATTTGGTATTAAACTATAACATAAGTACATCATGAATTTACAATTTGTATAAACTGAAACACAACTAAAACATCTTGATAATAGAAACAAGTTCACTGACTCCCTGTTTACAATTGCTGAAATGAGATGCAATTGCAGTAGTGGCATTTCACAGTAGCAAGCAGTAGATTTTTATTTACACATTTATATTGTTGAGAAAAGGCTATGTAAATTTTGAACATTTTAATTCACTGCAAATCCATCTGCTTCAGTAACAATTTTTTAAATAGAGCATATAAATATAGAGCAATCATCCGACGGTGCATTCAGGGCATTTAATTAGGGATGCAGTGATCCAGCTTTTTCAGTTCCAATCGATTTTGATACTATGGCTTTCAGTATCTGCTGATACCAGTGCAGAGACTAAAACAGCATTTCTTTCTTTTAAACTAAACTAAAATAAGACAAAACTGATACAAATATGTTCTGTAGTTACAATAATAGATACATAACAACTTTGTGTAAATAAAATTCCAAACATTATGAGACTTTCTGGGCAAACAGCGACCAGTAAATAGTCTTATTACATTAATTTATATGTCCAATCAGAATATCGGCTGAATCGATATTTGGAAGCTGATATCTGAGCCAGCTAATTTTTCAGTATTGGCGCCAATCGGATCGGTGCATCCCTACATCTAATTTCACTGCAGTCAGAGGTCTATGAAGCTCTACAGTTCCTCCCACCTTGGAATGTGCTCAGAATTCAAGTATTAAGAGTTTGGTTAATCAGATATGTAGTAACTATCGTCTCTGGTGTGATTATTTAAGGTCCAAACAATAAAAATGGCAACTAAATTAGTTTTACAAAGTTCCATATTGCTAATTAATCACTACAGCGATCAGCCTCCTCCTCAAAAATAATAGTTAAAATGTTTACAAAAAGTGCATGGTAAAGATGTGGGAATTTTACTCCCGAAACCTGAGAGGTGGGTGGGACTGTTGAGCTCCATATGGGTGGGTAAGCAAGGAAGTGGTGGTAGGGGGTATGGTACTTATGGGAGGGTGTCAGGACATCGGTGGCGTCAGACCTGACCCTTCACCTGACGTTTCTCCACCTTGAAACCTGAATGTCTCACCTGTGTTTGTCCGATCCAACGTACTGTCTTCTAATTCATACTTGTGTAGTCCCTGAACTAACCTATGTTTTTTGGGTTTGATGGGCATATGATTCACTGGTGATTCAGAGTTCATGTTCAAATCGTCTGAGCAGTCTGTTTCCAAAGAGTTCACATTTTGTCCAGACTTCTTAAGGGGTCTTTGTGGATCTAAGGCCAAACTGAAGGCTGGTTCATCAGTTTCTTCAACCTCTCCATTTTCCCCAATTCTCACAGTGACAATGGTGCACGGAAAGTCCTCTTCTTCTGATTTTATGAATCCTGCTTCCTCTTTGATGGGAATCTCTTCTGGTTCATCTTTAATGCCAAATTCTATAGAAAAATAAACGCGTGACGAACATTATAACATTGATATGTACTGTAGAACTCCCTTCACTCCTCTTATTGGTTTAAACACAACACTGCAGTTACTATTCAAAATAAAGATCAGTAATGACGTCACAAAGTACTTTTACCAACTTTCTCTCAGTGTGACATGTCATAATCTGTAGATCATTTGAAAGCACAGGATGTATTAATTTTGGCAGTGTAAGGTTTTTACAATTTTCAAATAGTTTTAGGATCTGACAACCCAAAATGTGGGATGCATTCAGCTTTATGAGCTCTAAAGCTGAGCAGGGTTGGGCCTGGTTTGTACTTTGATGGTAGACCGCTAGGAATACCAGGTGCCCAGTGGGGCATCAGAGGTTCTGGTGAATACTGTTGCTGTGTCCTTAAGCAAAACACTTCAACCACCATGATGCCATTGTGGTGATTTTAACTAGCTCCAGGGTTTTGTCTAAAATAGTTTTAAATTGTTTAATTGAATAAAAGAAGCCTGGTCATCCTCTACAGATAATTTAGAGACAGGAGATAATGTTCAGGAGATTATTCTTACCATTATAAATCCAGCCTTAATGACTCAATCTTACAAGAAAAATATGTACATCCAGTTATATAATTTAGTATAAAACTGTTCTGGGCCACCTTATGTCTACATTTATGTCTTAAATCCACCTGTAGGTTCGGATATGTGTGATGTTTGCGTTTATGAAACTAAACATTAAGTTAAAAGTTCAACTTATTCCCACCTTCAGCACTGTCAGTCTCTTCTGAAAACACCTCTTTGACTTGGGACAGGTGCGGTTTGGTGTAGTCTATGCTGGAACCATCGTCCACCTTCAAATAAAAAATCTCATTTAACACCTTAAAATCATATTATTTTATATAAGGTTTAACTTAATAGTGTTATTCCTAATTAATTTATACAGTGTTTATATATGCATATTATATTTATGACTTATGATCTACACTGTACTCTTGACTCTTATGTCAAAGGCACTTCAGTCAACTTTATAATTATTAATGTTAATTAATTAACCATTTAAATAGGACAACAATAGCTGATCCATTATGATATGTATGATATAATAATTTACTTGTCCAAGTTTCATTTTAAAAACTCACTTTGACTCCTTTTATGGCCATCATCTTTTTGATTTTCCTCCTCATAGCTGAAACACACAGACACATCACTTCAGTAAAACATCACGTCTCAATGCCCTTCAATTTACTATGAACCGGCCCCTTGGACTATAATCATTCAAAACTCTTCATCATTGGTCCCAAATCTCCCCTTCTCTTCTTCATCCTCTCCATACACAGCCACTCTGGATCAGAAACCTGATCCAGAGTACTCTGCATTAGAAACCTTGGATCGGTGGCTGCAGCAGACTATCCCACGCAAACAGTTTACATACATTTCAGTCATGTTTAGTTATTATCACTTGATTTGTTTAAATATTGCATAATTATGTCACACTCTCAGGTGGGAGGAAAGAGCCATGTTTGCTTTTTCAATTATACTTTTTTTTTAAAAATGATAAATATCCAAAAGTAAACTTACTAAAAATATTGAGCATGATCATTTATATTAGTGGTGATATTTAACTAATCAATCATTATATCAATCATATTCATTTTGACCGACCACATCTCAATTAAACACAGGAGTTTATAATACTGCAATACCATCTGAAACCCAACTACAATAAAATACCTAGTTTAAGGTCCAGCTGCCCTTTGTGGGAAATGGACTTCTTCGTACAATGTATCCTCTTTCACAGTTTAAATTTCATATGCTCAATAATACAGAGGAATTGCACTATAATTCAGGTAAAACATTTTAATATTAAGCAGTAGATTGGCCCATATGTTAACTTTCCTTCATTTTTCAAGTATACCTCTAACATGTGACAATCAAAGTCTGTTCAGTGACCCTTAATACAGACTGTTGAGAGCTACAGATAATTTGAGCTGAGTTGAGCCAACCAAAATGTATGATATGATAAGGGACAAGAGCATTTATGGTCTCTGGTATTTTACATATTTTATATCTTTATTACTATTATTAATGTCTTTACTATTAATCTACTGATCATTTATCCTTAGAAATGATGTTTTAAACACTGTATTGTCTGTACCCTGTTGGTTTCACATTGTGAAATGTTGCATGACAAAATAAAGAAGGTGTTGAAGTCCCATATTTGGCTGTACCGAGAACTGTGTTATGCAAAACAATTCTTGGAAAGACTGATATGGGATTGTGGTCAGTTTTGTGTATAAAAGGGACTGTGTTTTCTATGCTCGCTGTCCTTGCAACTTGAATGCCAAATGCTCTGTAAGGATCACTCAAAGGTTGTTCTTCGTTGACAATTGCGTTGCAATACGAGAGGGTACCTGTTGCGGTTCAGGCTTGTGCAAATCTGTGTATGTACAGAGCACCGCCGTCCACTGTTGCTCGCTGCCTTTCTTAGCACCACTTGTTGGCTGCCACTCTTAGCTGGTTACGACCATAAGTACTGCAGTGTCTTCCCAGTGGAATCCCTCTCTGAATCCTTAGGGATTCTCGTGATTCCCGCGAGACCACCATTGCATACGCCATAAATGGTCATTATAAACCAGAGTCTGAGTGAAGGTCAACTAAGCGGTGAGAAGGAGTAGCATATGAGCACCTCTCTGTGGAGCCGCTTTGAGTCCAAATTTGTTCATTAAAAATTTTTTGATTTTCTTCTTCAAAAGATCTGCCTCTGGTGAGTAGTGATTTCACTTATTTGGCATTTCCTCATTCTATTCCTGGGTGTCAAGTAAGGGGGTTATCTAGGCCTTGAAAAGTCTGATAGTGAGCTCTCGACATAAGACAGATATGATAAAGGAGAAAAATCTATGACACAATACTTAAACTCAGCCTCAGTCACTTCTTCATGCTTAGACCTGTTCAGATTAGGGGGTGGGTCCTGTCTTCTCCTCCTCCTGCAGACTACGCTCATGTCTGCAAAAGGGAAACTGACAGTGTCACACTGACTCAGCGGGAGACATGGCGCAGGGAGCTCTAAACCAGGAAACCATAACTTGTCCCATCTGTTTGGATCTGATGAAGGATCCAGTGACTCTCCCCTGTGAAAACAGCTACTGCAGGGACTGTATCCAAACAAACTGGGAGCAAGAGCAAAGATACGGCTGTCCTCAATGCAGAGAGAGCTTTGTCTCCAGGCCTCCTGGTCAAGAGCACAGTGTTAGCCAATATAGTGGAGGAGTTGAAGAAGAAAGGGCTCACAGTGCCCTCTGCTGACCACTGCTACGGTGGTGATGTGAGCTGTGATGTGTACACTGGGAGGAAGCTGAAGGCTGTCAGATCCTGTCTGGAGTGTCTGGTCTCTTTCTGTGAGACTCACCTCCAGCCACATAGTGATGTGGCAATACTACAGAAACACCAGCTGGTGTTTCATTAAAATCAAACTTCAGTAAAATCTCTGCTCTCAACACAATGGAGGTGAAAAAGTTGTTCTGCCGCACAGATCAGCAAATCATCTGCTCCCTCTGCTCTGTGGACCAACACAAGGGGCATGACACAGTGTCCTCTGCAGCAGAGAGGGCCCAGAGTCTCCAGCAAAAATAGCATAATCTGAAGAAGCTCCAACAGGACGCCCAGGGCATCAGCTGCTCTGCCCAGACTGCAGTGCAGCAAAGTGGAGACATGTTCACTCAGATGGTCCTTCTCCTGGAGGAAAGACGCTCTGAAGTGGAGGAGCAGATCCAGTCTGAGCACGAGACCCAACTGAGCAGAGTCCAAAAGCTCCAAGACCAACTGCAGCAGCACATCTGTGAGCTGAAGAGGGCCATCTCTGAGCTGGACACACTGTCCCTAACTCCAGATCATAACCAGTTTATACTGCACTGTTTCCCAGTGTTCACATTCACAAAGGGGAGTCCAGGGTCCAGACCAGACTAAAGGGGGACTTTGTGGACATGACCAGAGCTGTGTCAGCACTGAAGGGCAAACTGCAGCACACTCTGAAAGAGTTTAAACTGCCTGAACCTGAGCTGTGCACCAGAGAGGACTTCATAATATATGCACAAGACATTACAATGGACCCAAACACTGCACACAAAAAACTGTCTCTGTCTCATCAAAACAGAAGAGTCACAGTTATGGATAAAGATCACGAACAAGCCTGATCACCAGGAGAGGTTTGTTTGGTGGTGGCAGGTCATGAGCAGAGAGAGTCTGACAGGCTGCTGTTACTGGGAGGTGGAGTGGAGTGGGGACTGGTATGTTCGTATATCAGTGTCCTTCAGGGACATTAAGAGACAAGGGACCTTCACTTAATGTGTATTTCGGAACAGTGATAAATCCTGGGCCATGGACTGCGAGAAAAGCAGATACACGTTTTAGTTCAATAAAGTCAAGTCTGAGGTCTCAGGTCCACTTTCCTCCAGAACTGGGATTTACCTGGACCACAGTGCAGGGGCTCTGTCCTTTTACAGTGTTAAAGGTCAGAGCATGAGTCTCCTTCAGAGTTCACATCACCTTCACTCAGCCTCTGTTCGCTGGACTCCGGCTTAATCATTTTGGAGACACTGTCCATTTCATTAAACTCAAATAAAATGTTTTTATCGGTTCTGCTAAAGTTTGAAGTATGACATATGAGACATGTTTTTGGAGATAAATGAAAAATGTAAATATTATGTTTAATTATTATCATTTAAGTCTCATTCATCATGTCTTTACTTGTTGAATGATTATACTACTACAACTACCACTGCTACTGTTAGCACAATATAATACTATAAACTGAGGAACAATATCTACAGTAGTTGCTTAGATTTCTGTGTTTTGACCGAGTTCCTCTGACTTGGCTCACCTGATCAGACTTTTGAACTATGGAACATTCTCTGTCTTAGAAAACATAATCAAAACTAAACTGAATAACAGTAGGAGTGATCAGTATGTTGGATCTGTCATTGCTGCTCTGATCTTCATTATCATATCACCTTCTCTTTTTTTTTTACTTTTGGATTTTTTCCTCACCTTTATTTATGTGCCTGTCAAAGGACAACATTTTGTAAACTCTAAAAGCATTGGATCCTCTCTTAATGGTCTTGTTCTTCACCTCCACGATGTCCGGTAAACTGTTGAGAGCGCAACGGAAATTACTCTTCCACACTCTTGGGTTGGGACGCTCCTCTCCGGGACGATATTTACCTGGACAATAGAAAAGATGACACAGGGACCATTATGGATACATCTTACTGGAGGTCAATTAGTGTTTTGGAACTGTCAACAATCAGACACCCGCCTAGGGGACCCAGTCGGAGTGCCATCTCCAGCTTGTGTCCAGGTAGCCCTATATCACCTATGGCTCTCTCCTATCCATAGCGCCTAAAGACTGTCACCCATCAGCTAGAAGATTAATTTTCCATCTGGGACAGTAAAGTTGAACCTAACCTACTGTCTGCTCCTCCCAGAAATCTCAAACATGCTGTGTACTCTGCACAGAGTTTGACCAGTAAAACGCCAGCACCCAACTTCAAAGACAATCTTTCACGCTTGTGAACTGGAAATTACTTATTACTTGTTGTTGTAATTAGCCTGTATTAGCCTGGCTCTGTATAGAATCATACCTGTATGAATGGCCCATCTCATGAACAGGAGAGTGTCTTTCTCTAAATCCCAGTGTTGATGAGACCCATGAAGCCACGGGATCTGGAATATTCGCTCCTCCTAAAGAATGAATACAAATAATAAATAAAAAGAAAGGTTTCTTCATTTTGCTCATAGTGCATTTGATCCATCCTTCAATGCTTTTTCCAATTAGTCAACAAGTTTAAGGATTATTTCAATTGTATATGTTTTTTAAAAATGCATATTAAACCAGATAAAAAAAAATAAAAATAAAAATAAAACCTAAAAACTAAAAGATTCCATATTCAGAATATTTACAAATAAATTACATAATTCATTAAAATCACAGATTTTGACATTTCTATTTAATATTGTAGCCATCATTATTATAAATCTTCTTTTGGCAGGCGTTTGAGTGTGTGTATAGACCAGATAACAACTAACGATTATTAAAATATTACTATTTATTATGGACTAGTTCCGATTATTCTGATGAATTGTTGCAGTTCTACATAAAATTGAGAAAAATGTGTGACTAAAGCCTACAAATCTAGTGAAACCTATTATTTGTTTTGTTTAAACTGACTTTATTGACCCATTTGAGTCCAGGAATTTCACAGGAGTCGATCTGCTCTTCCAGCCATGGCCTCATCCGCAATCGGTCCATTGGCATTGTGTCCTGGCCAGAGACAAAACAGTAACACATAACATAAACAAAATAAGTCTGTTTAATTTAACTGATGGGTGCGCACAAGGGCTAGGGCTGTGCAGATGATTCAATTTTATTTGAAATAGTAAACAATTTGCTCAGTATTTTTTATCAAGAGGTCCACAGCGAATCCTCTGTCAGTAAAATCATGTGGTTTAGAGCAGAGTTCAGACTTTGGAAACATCATTTTCTTGTGTTAAGTGCCACTGATGAAAAGTCCTTCTGTTTATGTTGTATGTATATTGAAAGCCATTTAATAAAAAAATAAATAAAATCGATCAATAGGGGGAAAATAATAATTGTGATATAACTTTTGTCATAAAGCCTTAACTAAGACAGTGATATAATTAGTGGCTTTTAAGACAGGAATTACAAACCATTACAAATAAGGATGTAATGCTAAGTTGAACTGCGCTTGTCTCCTCCATTGTTGTGTCACTGTCCCCTGTTGTGTTTTCACTGTCCTCCGTTATCGTGTCTGGTGGGTCATCATCAGTAGCTGCAGAGGATGTGTCCAGCAGCATGGCCCGTTTTCTGTGGTTATTGGAGCAGTTTTCACTAGTTACTCCCAGGTTTCCAGGTTCTGTGGGTAAAAATATTGTGGGCACAGTGCCACTTTTTAGCCTTCTTTTATATGAAGCCCCCGTGAGCTCTTTGAGGAGCCGTTGACGACATGAATCCTCAAATGAATCCTCGGTGAAATGACGGGAGCACAGGCGCGGGTCTTTGGGGAACTGTTCTCTTCCACATGCGGTTTCCCAAACTTTTCTCAACTCTACATCACGAGGAAAACCGTGCAGGCTCACATCGCTTCCTTTGTTCCCTTTTGATTGGAAGTTGCATCCCATAGCCACGCAGTGTGGCATTCTTGACTTATTATTGATGAAAACTTGAGCTGTATGGTAATTTGCTTTACTCTCGACTAGACTGCAACCATTTGACGTAATACTCCCAGAATGCATTGCACACCCTAAAACAACAGCTAAAACATGGCGACCCCAGTGTGTAGAAAATATAGTAAACATCAACATGCACCACGAACAGAAACTAAACTAATCCCTCAATCGAGGTACACTACGAAGTATGTAGGATGGCTAAACTCGATTAATAAAACCCTGGATTTCCTGTATCACTTCTCAGCGTGGTTATATCACTATAGTAACAAAGACAGAGCTAACCTGGTCTGGAGCAAGAGTCAAAATGTCGAGTTTATGCTTCGATTAGATCTGCCGACAAAACTGCGCGGTATTTATCCGCGCTATATTTTAAGTGTTTCTGCAGTGGGTGTACGTTGCAATAAACCTTCTCAAATACATAATGACTTAGAAATACGAGCGTTTAGGCGGAGGTTTGAACTCACCGATGCTCAAAGGTGCCGCTTTATCCAGAGTGGGGCGCACTTACACAGGTCTTCGGATGAAGTGTAAATACAGCTAGAGGACCCTTGGATACCGCGGTTTGCTTTTCTTTTCCATGTTCCGAGCAACGTTTTCTAAAGACCCAAAATCAGCATCTGAAGACACTTAAAGGGTGGTTTCTGACGAAATATCAAGTTTGTCTGTTTCAGTGCCCTGTACATTAACCACGTGAGACTAAACCAACCAAAACAATCCATGTGCTAACACACTAGCCTCAATGCTAAACGGGTCTTGCGACGGCTTTCTAAACCACTGCCTGAGTAAAATTTCAAAACCAATAAAAAAATACAAACAGCACAGATTTAATTGGAATTCAGTATTAGCGATTTTCAAATAATACCTTTGGTTTCATTTACTAATATTTATTTTATTTTATGTATGTATGTATGTATGTATGTATTATTATTATTATTATTATTACTATTATTGTTGTTGTGTTGTTGTTGTTGTCATACTTTTATTACACTTGACAATAGGCACAGTAGTACAGTACAAAATAAACGTGTTTTTTTTTTTTACAAGTGAGTACAAAGTGAAATGTACCTATCATTTACTAATATTGCTCATTTGACTGTTGAGATGCTGCACGTAACCATAGAGACAGGACAGTTACCTTTTTAGAATTCCACTGCTAGGCATAAAAATACAATATTAGCTATCTTTAATTCTGCCTTTTTTCCCGTGATAGTTTATCATTTCTTTGTCTTGACTTTATGCATTTTGTGACCCTTTTGTGACCCCAGCTCTTGGGACTACGGATGGAAATTAGCCTTTGGCTATAATCCGGTATGTTTACATTCATGTTGTATCATGTCTGTTCATTAATATGCATTGTCCCAAATAAATAAATACATATCCCAAATAAATAAATAAATAAATAAATAAATAAATAAATAAATAAATAAATAAATAAATGTATTTTCCGCTCCACGAGATGGCGGTAACGTTACAGCAGGGGTTAAGTTTGTACCCGCCGCAGTCTAGACCATTAAAGAAGACTGTCCCACACGGAAGAGCCACTGCAGGCGTGATGTTTTCCCCTAGATGATGTTTTTGTCCATTTTTATACATTTCAGCGGGACCTAGAACCGGCAGTGAACGTGCGGGCCGCGTAATTGCACGGGAAATATCCGGGGAACACTGCATCTTGGTCGGTCAGTGCAGTTAGCGGGCGATGGGGGACAGTCTAGCCCCGAGAGAAGCAGCCCGTCCGCGGAGAGAGTCCTACGGTGGTGGGGCTCCGTACAGCGGTCAAAACCAACAGAGACATGACGAGGACGTGCAGTGGATTCGGACATACCGGGAGAACCACGGAGCTCTGGAGAGGTTGGCTGGAGAGGGTGCGAGGGTTGCGGACAGGGGACTTTCCGCGCCTCCGCAGGTCGTCCACCAGCGCCACATGCCCGTAGGAACCCAGAAATTTCACATTCCGAGGAAAACTAAAGAAAAACTAGGTGAGTTGAATACACCTTATTCTTAAAACACCGACATACATGCTTCAAATGTAAGCTACTGCATTGTCTGTTTTGTGTAGACATGTTAAACCTTTTCTGCGCTTAAAGGTGTACTGTGGAACATTTCGTATATATCGTTCAATATCCGAAAGCTGGAACAATATTGTTTGGAGCTCAACATTTATCGTGTGTACACTTTCTTTATAAAAGTGGGAAGGTTTGGGGTATTTTTGTTGTAATACAATAACATTTGAGCTGCAGAAGGTTGAATAAATGACTTCTGTGGCTAATTATTGCTTCATTCTGCTTTTTATTTGTTGCAGCTCAGGCCTCCTAATGATACTGTCTATTTAAAAATGGTTTACTGGGATTATCTTAGCATTATTGTTGTGTCAGTGACGTAATGTCGTTTCAATATTATCGTTTATCTCTGTAGCAATATACCGCGCTTCAAATTTTGTTATCAAGACAGGCCTAGTAGTGAACTTTTAATTTGGGAACAGAACAGTGACAACAAGATTCCCCACCCATGATTAATTTTCCAGATGAATGTTTATATTCACATTCACACCAAAATCTAATTATTATCTGATTTCTGGACATTTAAGATTATTTAAATGACATGTTAACCACAAAATCTGATGTGAATAATCTGAGGGACGATGGTCAGAAAGAAATTAGATGATTTTTGCTGTTTACTAGAGCTGTATTCATGGCAAAAGCTCTCAAAACTATTGCGCATGTCTATGTATCAAGTTCAAGGAAAAACAACTATTTATGCAGAAAAAAGTACTAGAAAACAATGTATTTATAGATATGCAGATTTAACTTGTAAATCATGAGTTTAATCTGCCTTTCTACGATAAATATAAATACCAAAAAAGGACTACAGCCCTATTGTTTACATGCCATTTTAATTATCAGATTTTTTAAATTATAAGATTATAATCAGATTTAAAGTGCACATGTAACTACAGCCAGTGTTTTAAAGCATAGTTTTAAAAAAAATGCACTGACAAAACATCCAAATCCAATCTGTAGCCCTCTGATTGACGAATTATGTACCATCTTTAATTAATTTGATTTAACATATACTAATTTACTTTAACCAGTAATTTGTATATTTGCCTTTTATGAAGTTGCTCATGCACTTATTTGTTGCTTCTTCTATTCTTGTGGTGGAGGCGTTGTGGAACCAGTTAAAACTTGAATAACTTTGCAACAAGAATCTATCAAATCAAATATTTATAATTCAGCAGGGACATTGTGTGTTAGTAGGTCTGTCATGATAAGTACTAAATTGAACTTATTGCTCAATAAATGACAAATGGAACAATCGTTTTGGGGGGTTAATATTTAGTATTTTTCTTTGCACTAGTTATTTTTCTGTTTTACAATAAGATTTGAGCTGTAGAGGGTTGATTAAATAACTTATGTGACTCATTATAGATACAACTTCTTAAGTGTTTATGCGGCTCATGTTTTTAACAAAATTGTACATTTATTTTTTGGGAAGAATAGGGTTATTGTGTCAATGGCATAGATTTATTTCAATATTATTGTTTATTGTTATTTTCTTCAGCAAAATATTACACTTAAAATGTGTTATGGTGACCGGCCTATGTATTGGGATATCATATTGTCGGAGTTAGTTTATTGGCAATACCCGGCCCTACTCAGTATTATCCGAAAATTCGAGATATTTGCTCTTGTTCACATATTGGCTATCGGCCTTAAAGCTCCAGCATATATTATAGGTATGTAGTTTGAGTCAAAAAACCTGACTAAAGGAGATACTAAAAGAGATGGTGCTTTGTTTGAACAAAGACAGCACTGCACGAAATGTGATAACTGCTGTCTTAAAGGTTTGCAGTGAGAAGGCAGTGGAGGGTTAAAATTCATCACTATAGAAATATATTTGTTTATTGTACTTTCATTATGTAGAGCAGCACATTGTAGTAATGTAATTGAATTTATAGTTAGTTACTATATATCATGTCATTTTGGGAAAATGATCAAGATCTGCCCTAAATATCAGCCTCAGTAGATCGGCAGAGCTTAACGGGCACCGGCTACTCTTGATTCAAAAACATTGGTATCATCAATCACTACTGGAAATATTCTTTTGGGAAGTAAAATCTGTCTGTTCTTAGTTTCGATGTTCCTCCGGAAGATAGACCCACCTGTAGCAGTTCCTCTCTTCCTGTCCCAAGGGACGAGGTCCATACAACACCCACAAAACCAAACACTAAGAAGATATCCCAAGATAAATTCAGTTTACAGGCCCATACAGGGGAAGAACAGATAGATCAGCATTCCCATCTACACTGTGGCAGAAAAAAAACATTATTGATTGCTATGAAATAATATAAATACTATGGCTGTAACTAACAATTATTTTAGTAGTTGACTAGTCAAACGTTTATTTTTATTGTGCCTTAACTTTTAAATACATTATCAACTAAATAATTAGGTTAGATTAGGAATTCTAGAGAATATTTACGAATAAAGTATAATATTGATGAAAATCAGAAAATCACAATTGCATCAAACATTTTTGCAGACCTATTTCATTTCATTGGTCTGTGGTCATAGTGTCAAATTTCAGTAATCATGAATACTCTTAATTTGTGATTGATTCTGTTTGAATGTTTTGTGTTTTGCTTGTCCAGCCCTGTTTCAGCCACTGTCGTGTGAGTCCAGAGAGTATGAGGACATACTCACGGTTTTGACCTCTGGGTATCTGGACTCTACCTCTGCTGGCTCCTTCAGCTACAGCCAACCACGGCTAGTCCACAGCGAGACTCTGGAGAAGGAGGTACAGTCACTAGACCTGACATGATAATTACCGTACTATATTGACTCAATATGTGAAAGCTGGAACAATATATTTTGGGACTCAATATTTATTGTGTGTACAATTTCTTTGCAAAAGTGGGGAGATTTTTACAATTTTTATCTAAATAAGGTAAGATTTATGCTCTAGAGGGGAGAATAAATAACTTCTATGGCTTATTATTGGTTCATTCTGCCATTTGTTACTGCTCAGGCTTTTTAATGATACTGGGATTATCTTGCATTATTGTTATTGTGTCAGTGGCTTAAAGTAGTTTCAGTATTATCGTTTATCACAGCACATCTCTGTAGCAAAATATCGTGCTTCAAAATTTGTTATCGTGATAGGCCTAACAGTCACTGTGTGTTTTGCTCATTAGGTATATGTTAAACTAAATATACAGTTGGGCAATTCCAGTCTTTTTCTTTTTTTTCTGCTAAGGTTGTTTCACACATTACTGTGCTCTGTGGACCAACCCCAGTGGCACTAGATGTAGTTCTGTTTACTTCATTTTTGGGTTGGTTCTTCTTCACATGCACCGCACATCATTCACCCCAAACGCTGCACCATGAGCCACTTAAGAGACCATCAGCTGACTGCCAAGTGTATTTCCATGACAGTGAGCTCCAGGCAAACAAAGCAACAGAGAAAAGGCACACTCAGACAGACCCAGGCTTACCTGGACAGACAGAGGCAGCATGAGAACTGTCGCTGATATTATGGTCCAAGTGCTTTTTGATCCAATTCCATGAATTTTTATTTTCACTGCAGACTGTGCAGCGAAGACTTTATCCTTTGAACTAAACAATAAACCTCCTGTTGGATCGGAACTATTTAGGAAAACCATGACCATCTGTAGACATTGTTCCTCTATGAGAAGCTCAGATTAGGGTCACTGATACTGAAAATATCAAAATGTTTTTTTAATGGCTCTCTTTTTCCTCTTGTTTCAGTTTGTGGAGAAACGAAAAGAGCTGAAGGCCGATGGGAGGACAGAGAAGGAGCTGGAGGAGAGCTACTGCTTCCTGCTGTGCGACTCCTTTAAGGTAAAACAACCAAGGACCTGTGTCGAAACTTCTTACAACTGTGAAAAGCAAGAGGCCACTATGTTCCTGCAATGTGGTGAACTGAAGATGTGTCATATATATGTGACAATGCAATCTCTCCATGTAACTTTCTATTATAGATGAGAAAAATTAGGCAAGTGTCAGAATCAAAAGCGACGAGTGCAGTGATTCAGATTATTTTGGTCCCTATTGATCCAAGTCATTTTTTTAAGCAAGAAATATTAAGATAGGATAAATCTTTATTTGTCCCACAATGGGGAAATTACAGTGTTGCAACGCAAAAGTTAAGGACAGCAGGAAAATGGGAACATGCAATCAAGATCAATGTAAATTATACTATAAAGATTTACAGTAGGCAACACTGTGTCAGCAGAGTAAATTCTCCCAAGTGTGATGCCATCAATATGTTTTAGAACTCTCTACTTCCTGTAATTTGCAAACTGCTTCTTGATTGGTGTAAAACTATAATTTATGTTTACAGCAGGTATTATCCCACCAACTTAGGTTTTGACGATTCTGCAATTTTTTACTTGTCATATACACTTTAAAATTTCCTCATCTCACAACCTGAAGGTTGTGATTAAAGGATGATTTGATATGTTTTAGTATGAATCTACAGTTTTCAATTTCACAATTGTATGTAGTATTTGTGTATGTATGTTAACACTGTAAATGTGTTCTTGTAGCTGCAGAATCTGTGTGAGAAAGGCCTGTTTGTGGGTCAGAGCAGGATCACAGTCCTTGGAAACCCACAAAAAGGTACAATCTTTAAGAAATGATTTTAAAGAAAACGGTTTATTAGGGCTAAATGATTTGGGGATGTTTCATTGCGAAATTATGTTACTTGAATAACTGTAGTCTTTGCAGTTCAAATTATGCAGCACTACTGTTTATCCTGAAGAGAAGAATTATTTCATGTCTTATGATTGGAATATATACCAGACTTTTCCATATTCAATTTATAGTTAATTAAGCTGGTTTATGTTTTAGTTATTTTACCATAAGTTACTGCTGTGAGTGACCTGAAGCATTGTGTGTCATTGGTCAGGAGTTTACCTATCCAGGTGCTCAGACCTGTTGCAGCTCAGCCCATTCACTCCTGGAGCCAACGGCGAAATCCTCATCTTCAAAGTCATCAAGGTAAACTCTCATAACATGCAGACATAATATCAAGTTCAATATTTTATTTTTATTTTATATTCTTATCTTGGTTTATTTGTCAGGGACAAGTATGTTCCATGAGCTGATGTCACACACTACAACATTTTAGTTCGAACTAATTTTCAGTGTCCGTCCCTAGTTGGTCTTTTACATAAAACATAGCATTAACACAATACCATAAAAAGACAGAAACTGAC
This sequence comes from Periophthalmodon schlosseri, assembly GCA_000787095.1. Classification (NCBI taxonomy): domain Eukaryota; kingdom Metazoa; phylum Chordata; class Actinopteri; order Gobiiformes; family Gobiidae; genus Periophthalmodon; species Periophthalmodon schlosseri. Next base: position 10,747 of record KN470579.1, on the reverse strand, counting down.
AATACAATATGATACAAAGAAAATGTATAGTAAATTTAAAACCAGATTGGAGATGGTCACATTTTATCTGCAGTATCCTGGTGTTAAACTGAATGGTGTCTTTTCTCAGGGAAAGGTGAAGAGCATATATGAAAACATGAAGAATCTCCTGGATCCCACGCCACGTTTCGACTCCCATCTGTCCAAAAACATCAGTAAAATCACCTCCGTCATGTCGTACAGAGCTTTCGAACTAACACAAGTGAGTCTGTCTCCTCTGCACATCTGAGTTTACATTTAGGTTTTATAGTTTAGGATAATGTATTAGGACCGTATTAAAAAGTACAGTGACAATAAACAGAATTAAACGTGTGCTATATATAAATAAAAGTGCTTTTCAGTGCTTTTCATTAGCATTACCAAGTATGGTATATAAATGCTGACTCGTCTAAACCCTTTTACATTGTGGTATGTTTTTGGCTTGTATTTGAAAATGTCAAAAATCCATTATTAAAATTGAGCGCACAAAAAACCCTGACAATTTCCACAGTTTAATATGGGCTGGAACAGTCTTCCTGTAGATGTGAGACAGGCCTCTACTTTGACAATGTTTAAATCCAGGCTCAAAACTGTTCTGTTTAGCTGTGCATGTGACTGAAAGGTTTTTATTCTGCACTCTTCACCTTTAATGTTAATTTTATGATGATTATTTGTGATTACCGTATTTATATTTTGATTTGTTGTATTGTGATTTTAATGTCTTTCTTATTCTGTTAAGCTTTGTGTATGAATTGTGCAATACAAATAAACTTGCCTTGCCTTGCCTTGGGCTCTTAATACAATATTTATTTAACAGACCGAGTAATACCCCTAAAAGTAAATATTTCTATTTTGTATGAAATTCAGATTTTTTTCTTTTTCCTGTTTCAGCATTATTTCTACGAGTACTCCTTTGATGAGCTGCGGGAGCGTCCTCGGCAGGTCTGTCCCTATGCTGTGGTCTCCTTCCAGTTCAAAGGCAAAGACACGCCCCTCACCAGCAAACCCATGACTCCACTCAGGTACAAGCGATTACACAAACATTTAAGTAATGCTGAGATCAATTATAAAGTCTGATATAAATTAGATTGTTGTGACTAAAACCTCCCCTGTTTTTCACAGGTTGAACAGCCAATCATCAAAAAAAAGCCAAGGTAAGCGTTTGGCACTGTATTTACATTTTTATGAATTGTTACTACCTGTTAGAGATGGGAGATATATCGAAAAATAGATGGTATTGAAATTGATGTTTTGAAGATGAGCAAAATTAGAATATTGGGTTAATTCTATATTTATAAAAAATAAAAAAACTATTAGAAATGGCCCCCAAAATAAAGAATCTCCCAAAAAAGGGTATAAAGTGACATTTCTGCTCTTACACACTTACACTTACATTTAGTTACTTCCATCCATCCATTTTCTTCTTCTTATCCGGGGCCGGGTCGTGGGGGCAGCAGTCTAAGCAGGGACTCCCTGACTTCCCCCCCCACCCCAGACACGTCCTCCAGCTCCTCCGGTGGGACCCCAAGGCATTCCCAGGCCTGCCGAGAGACATAGTCCCTCCAGCGTATCCTGGGCCTCCAGCCCCTTCCTCCAGCTCCTCTGGTGGGACTCCAAGAGACATAGTCCCTCCAGCGTATCCTGGGCCTTCCCCAGGGCCTCCTTCCGGTGGGACATGCCCGGAACACCTCCCTAAGGAGGCGTCCTTGAGGCATCTGGAACAGATGCCCGAGCCACCTCAGCTAGCTCCTCTCGCTGTGGAGGATCAGTGGCTCTACTCTGAGCTCCTCCCATGTGACCAAGCTCCTCACCCTATTTCTAAGGGAGCGCCCAGCCACCCTGCGGAGGAAACTCATTTCGGCCGCTTGTATTCACGATCTTGTCCTTTCTGCCATTACCAAAGCTCAATAGGTGAGGGTAGGAACGTAGAACCATGGCCTCGGATTTGGAGGCGCTGATTCTCATCCCAGCCACTTCAGACTCGGCTGCAAACCACCCCCGT